>JANHZU010004159.1:72937-86275 GCA_032468055.1 Acrochordus granulatus | reverse complement strand
TGCAAGACAGGGGGGCCTGGCATAATGCAGTCCATGGGGTCGCAAAGAGTTGGACACAACTGCGCAACTGAACAACAAGCTTATATCTTCTGTCTTATTTCTTTTTTAATCACTTGAGCAATGCTGTTTCTACTTATATTGGCCTCTGAAGATGGAGCACCTACAGAGGTTCACAGTCATTGCAATGTTATAGAAACCTTAATATATGATCATTCAGCCTCTGCTTAAACTTTTTGTTCTGGGGCAGTGTTTCACAGCTGAACAGTTTAATACAATTTATATATCAACATGTTCTTCGCATTCATTTCAAATCCTTTATTTGTAACCTGAACCTGCTTACTTGAGCCATGCCCTGTAAAGCAACAGAAAATAACTTTGCTATATTTTTTCAAGGATTACGATAGCTGTCCTTTCATCAATTTAGCCTGTCTGTGCATCTGATGAAATGAACTGTAACTCATGAAAACATGCGTTTTAATAAAAATAATTAGTCTGAAAAGATGCTAACAGATTCTTTCTAATTAACTGCTGCCTTTAATTGTAAACTTAAGTGATGTGGAAACTACAATTGATCTATGCTTGTTCATGAGAATAAATCAACAAATATGTCAACATCTTGAAAGGCAGTCTGGTCTTGTGGTTGAGGCAACAGGCTAGAAACTGGGAGGGCCTTAGCCATGAAAGCCAGTTGAGTGATTTTGAGCCAGTTATTCTCTTTCAGCCCAACCCACCTCACAGGGTTGCTGTTGTGGGGAAAACAGGAGGAAGACGGTGTGCTGAATATGTTCACCACCTTGAAATGTTTATAAAATAATAAAGGCGGGATATAAATATAAACAAACATCAGAGGCAGTGCACCTTGTAATAACACGCTGAGCATAAACAATAGAGGAAAAACTGAAGTGCTATTTATGGTTACCAGAAGCAACTGTCTTGAAAAGTTGATTAAATCGTTCATGCTATAATTGTTGAAAGAATCACTTAATAAAAACAGTTGGAAAGCCTCTCTGTCTCAAGCAAGTCTTCTATCACTATGCAATTACTATGTAATTATTTCTAATCACATAAGTAAAAAGAATTAAAATGTAAATACATGAGTCTTAATGGCTTTGATTTAAGATATGATTTTTCTTTATAAAGGAAGATCATAATATACCTTTTCAGTTGTGGTACTTGCATTTCCCCCATCTCCTTTAAATGCTGTTTTATTGTATCTTCAATTTCTTTTAGATCTTCATGTCTTTTTCTTAAAGTAAGGTTATCTTCTAACCATCGTTCCTGAATCTAAATGTAAATAAAACTGAATAGTGAACCATTCTACCCTATTTTATCCCATTACAATCAGAAGAACATAAGCAATGGCTTTTGTTAATAAGCAGCTATTGTTTATTTATTGAATTCATATGCTGCCAACATCTGGAGACTCTCAGCAGCTAACAAAAAACAATTCTAAAAACATTAAAAAATAAAATAAAACATTAAAATAAAAATAAAAAACCCGGCAGACTAGAGAGGTGGGCTAAAAATATTTCATATATAAAAGGAGGGTGAGGTTGGCTAGTAATCCATCAACCACCTCCACGATGATGATGAGCACCCCCTGGAACCCTAGGCCAGCTCTCAGAGCCAGGTCTAAAGGCCTTTCCAGAAGGCCATAAGGGAGGGGGCAGCCCTCAGCTTGAGGGACAAGATGTTGGTTGTGTGGGGAGTAAAACAGTCAGGGAGGTAATTGAAGCTTGGGAGACCAGTCCCCTGTCAGTCAATAGGAGTATGGAATTACCACCAGCTTACCAGTGCTCCAAAACCAAATGCGGGGCAGCAGCGGGGAGGGGAATTAATCACAGGTGGTCAGCTCTATAGGCAGGGGCAGAGTGCGACACATGGTTGTTTTGATAGGTTTAGCAAGAGGAATTGTTATTTTCTGACAATGGGCTTGAGCAAGCGTCCGAAAGCTCAGAACAATAAATTGACAATCCCAGTGATTGACTCTACTTGGTTTGTTAAAATTCTACATATAATTTTCTAATGCAAATATTATTCAGGATGCATATATTTTTGATATATTTATATAATTATCTTTTAAAAAAACTATTATATTATGTATAAATATTTCATATTTTATTGTACTTGTCCATACAAAATCTGTCTATAGGCAGTCTGCTCATAGGTGGTAAGTGCAATCAGGTCTTCATTGAATTAAAGGACTATAAATGTATCCTTCCAATGCTCAATGTTAGTATCTGAGCTATAATAAGGGCATGGAGAACCCTTTTATGTTGCCAACTTCCATGTATTAAATATGTAGTTCAAGAGAATATTATCCTTTGAGTATTGTAGCTGTTGTTGCATAATTATATTTCTATAACCTAATATTTGTACCCAAAACTTGGTAAGTATAGGACATTGTAAAAACATGTGTTTTAAATAACGTTATTGTTATTATATCTCCAACAAAATGCTGTTTTGACAGTCCTTTTCTGGACAAACGTAATGGAATCCAGTTATTATTAATATTTTTGTTGTATAAATCATGATTTGAGGTTTACTGATAGTCTTGTTATACAGGTTAAGATACTCCCATTGTCTAGACAGTATAGGGACCTCTAATTCTTTATTCTGTTCATTTCTTAACATCTGCATATCAAATTGATTTATTGAAAACTATCTATAAAAACTAATAGTAGGTTTTTAGCTATAAAGGATTTAAAGTTCTTATAGTAAATATTTCAGGAGTTAAAATAGTGCTGGTCCAAGCAATGCTGTTAATAAATATTGTAATTGTAAATATTGGCATTGGATTATATCTGATAGATGATATTTATCTTTTAACACAGAGTATGTTAAAAATTCATCTTTATCGTCTATCAGTTGGCCCAAAGTCAATATCCCTGCTTCCATCTAATTTTTTCATATCATCATCTTTTTCCCAATTTTCAGTCAGTAAGTATGCAAACTTAATATTTTTGAATGTATGCTTGCAACCAAGAAATCTAATATATATTCATGAAAGCTAAGCACCCATGTACATAAAATGCTTTGTTTAAAAAGAAAAATTGAAAAAGTAGGGCTTCTACAATCTAAAAGCATCAGCAATTTAAAGCACCTTTTTATTTTCAATAAACATGCCATTTGGCCTCTTAGGTGGTAGGGAGGCTGTAACCCAGTATAGTACTTTGCTTTGGCAGCTTTTTTCTGAGTAGCCAAGTTTCTCCATTACTGTCACTTTATGCGTATAAACATGTGCTATTTTTAATATTTTAAGGGTACCTACAGGACTTTTCGGACCATAGTTGCTTCTATTTTTCTAAACTATTATTTTCCTGTTTTGAAAGTTATTTGTGGCCTGTTCTGCTTTCAAGCGGCTAAATACAGTGAGATAATATTTTAAATAATGTATATTTTCCAAAAATATAAACACTTCTTGAATTCCTTCATGAGGAAAATGCATCTTAAATTCTAGTCCAATAATATTTGAAATACATTTATGGCAACCATACATAGAGTGGAATTAAAGGATTAATAAATGGATTAATGATGGACTTGTTTAATAACAGGCTTGTTCCCTGTTATGTGAGCAGCAAACTTAGAAATAGTCTTCTTCTCAAGGTATAGTTTGACTGTTTGTGGCTGACTTGTTTAGTGACATTCACTGTGATTTAAACAGTGATAAAAAAAAGTAATTTTGTGAACAGTCATTGGATTTACAACCTTTGCAGGTCTGTAAAGCAAAGGAAAGCTGCATAAAAATGCAAGTAGCTTAGATATTAAAATGGATACGTGCAATTGCTGTGAAACCTCCTTTCCTCTTCTCCCAAATTCTTGTATTTTGCTTCTTTGTGGCCTGGAGACCTTAGAAAGGGGTCACTGAAAGGAGAAAAATAAAAGGATGGGTCAAAATTTTTTTAACTTGTTTATCAGTCCTATTTCAAATATATAAGATAGATTATTTATTTAGTTAATTGATTAGTCTTACAATCATTTCAATAAAATAAAAATAAAATACACAATCTAATTCAAGAGTAAAATAGATAAAAGAAAGTACAGTAATAAAATGTGTTATTGTATATAATACATTAATACAAGGAATACATTAATACAAGTTAATAAAAGAAATCATCAAATAAATATATCATCTTTATAGGATACCCCAAGTGTGTTCAATGTATCTGGTTCTTAATTCAACTGCCTTAACTATAAAATTAGCAGTTCTGCTTACAATAAATACATTAGAGTCTAGGAGAAAATAGGACAATCTATGATTCAGATCCCAGTGGGTAGTTCTTTCAAGTAAGGATGTTAAGTCCGAAGCCTAAAGCAGGCATATAATTGTCAGTCAAACAAAACTTGAGCTATATATTTGCTCACTGGGGCACCACATACACACATCCTCTCGTGATATGGCAAGTAGTGGAAGTGCCCATATTTGGCCATGGAATCCAACTCAAATCTTGCTCTGGAATAGGGTCTTCTTAAAAATTGTGTCAAATTCATTGACAGGTATTTTTCAAATTGGAAAATAGTTTTTTTCTTAGCCAACAACTTAAATATCTATTTTTGGCCAATAGCTCCATGTCAGCTTGGGGACTAATGTCCTGGACTCTCGGTTTAAAAATTTCCCTTGCCTGAGAGGCAGTTGAAAGGGAATACTGGATGGAAAACCGATGCTGTGAGATAACTTTGGTAAATTGACTTACCCAGAAATTGGGCTGAATATTTGCTGTAGGTAGGTTATTGTAAAGATCTGGTTTCTTCTCAAATGAATAACTAATTTTTGCTGTACCATTTTCACGGACAGTGATGATTACCTCAGTTGGAGAAGTTTGAACACAAAGAAGATTTTGCAGCAGTGCCACTAAACTTTATTTTTGTCATCATTCTTGCTGTGTATGTATTTCTAAATAACCCAGCCATTCTGTTAACAGTATTCAAAATCATATGTGTCCTTAACTATGTATCACAGAGAAAACAATTACCTACAGTACATGCTTTTGATTTTTGTAGGTATAGACCAGGCTTGTGCAATGCACAACTTGTAGAGTAGAAAAGGCCGCACAGTAAAATTAAAAATAATCCAGACTGCAAAGGAATAGCTGGTGGTTCATATAGCAGCAGCAGTGGAGCTGATGGTCTCAGTGTGTCGGAGATACTTGGCAGCATGTAGCAGGTGGCAGTGTTTGGTAATGGCAAATGTACTGACTTTTTAAAAATGCTGGCAAATTTCACAAGACTGCTTGACATACTGCATGTGGCCCATGGGCCGTGTGTTGTGCAGGCCTGGTATAGGCACTTTCTGGCAGCAGAATGTCTTTTCTAAGGCTTTTGTGCCTATTCTAGCAAGTATTATAATGCAGTATATTTCTGGACTGCAGTTTCCTTTATTTATTTATTAATCACATTTCTATGCTGCCAATTTATGGAAACTCTTGGCAGCTTACATAGATTAGAGATTATACATTTCTTTTTATTTACCTCAACCCCCTCGGCTGGCCGGTGATGTTCATATCCGAGGCATCCTCTGAGACTCCTGCTCTGCCTCTGAGATGGGCGAGTTCCGCACCGACTCGCTGCTCCGTCATTTTGCCAGCCGGCATTTTCCCTTTGAAGGAGGTACCCATTAATCTACTCGCATTTTCACGTGCTTTCGAACTGTTGGGTGGGCAGGAGCTGGAGGCAAGTGACAGGAGTGCACCCCGTCATGTGGAGCTGCGGATCAACTGCCAGAGTGCCGGCCATTTCTGGTTGACATAACTGGCAGCCTTAAGCTGCTGTACCATCTCACCTCCATTGCTAGTTACTCATGAAAAGCAAATCTATCCATCACTTTAGTATTTTCATTGTCGGTTCTAAGGCTGATTGCAGTACCTGTTGTCATTAATTTGATCTTTATATTTCATTTTAGGCCTATTTTTTACATTTGATTTTCATTACAAGAGCTTACATATCCTTTGCACTTTCAACTATCAGTAGTGTCATCAGCTGGTGCAAATTGTTGATATTTCTTCCAACAGTTTTAATCCATGTTCATTTTTTAATCTAGCTTCTCTCAATATATATATTTTGCATATAGGTTGAAGCATGTACTGACATCTTTTTAATATTTGTTTTTTCTCAATTTTCCAGGATGCACTGGCAATAATGTCTCATGTTTTTCAGTCTTTCCTAAGTCCAGCTTGAACTTTTGCCATCTCTCTTTCCATGTAGGGCTCTAATCTGTGTTAGATAATGCTATGCACTGTTTTGCTAGCAAGTGAAATTAAGGATATTGTATGATAGATTGTACATACTGTTGATATTGGAAAGTAAATCGATTCTTCCAGTCTGTTATCCATTGTGTCATTCTCCAGATTTGCTAGCATAGCTTGATTAGAACCTTTATTGATTCTTCTTCTGTGACTTGGCCTATTTCTGTGGGTGTTCCATCAGTTCCTGTAATCACCAGAGTGCTGATCGAACTGCTTTTAGTACTAGAGGTTCTTGTAAATAGAGAACATCTTCTCAGGAATTTTGGATGTTGACATCTCTATTCTACAGGATTTCAGTGGAGTTTTTCCATTTTTGTTTGATTTTTGAATCATTTATTTTCTGTCAGTTGATATTCTTTAGCATACTAGTTTGAGGTTGGAACCTCCTTTTGAGTTCAATTTGAGAACTATAGTTAATAAAAATCCAGCTGTTATAAAGTGGCTGAAGCTATGAGCTTGGAACACAACATGCTGATATGATTCATTTACCACTTTGTGGTATTAGGGAGCCTAGGTCCCCAAGAGTATTGAGCCAAAATCATAGTTATATGTTATGCTGATTGGCTTTTATCTTACCTGTTGTATGTGTTATTTATTAGCTTGTTATAATGTTTTTATCTTGTTTTAAAGCATTATTAGTCACCTAGAATCATGTATTTGAAATGGGCAGCCAGTTTGGTCTAGTGGTTAAGGTAAGGTAAAGATGACCCTGCCAGTCGTGACCGATTCTAGGGTGCAGTGCTCATCCCCGTTTCCAAGCCGAAGAGCCAGTATTTGTCCTGGGATGCTTCCGTGGTCATGTGGCTGGTATGACTAGACACCATAGGCGCACGGATACTGTTACCATCCTGCCGCTAGGTGAGCAGGAGCTGAGGCGGAACAGCAGGCGCTCACCCTGCTGCACAGCAACGCTGTGTCTTGAACTTGAGCAGCTGACTTTCTAGCCAGCAAGCCAAGCTCTTAACCACTTGCGCCCCTGCGCCTCTAGTGGTTAAGGTAACAGACTAGAAACCAGGAGTTTGTAAATTCTAATCCCATTTTAGCCGTGAATGCCAGCTGTGTGGCCTTGGGCCAGTCTCTCTTTCACAGCTCAACTCATCTCATATGGTTGCTGTTGTGGGGAAAATGAGAGAAGGAAGGTGTGCTATTATGTTTGCCACCTTGAGTTGTTTATAAAATAATAAAGGCAGGATACAAAATAGATAGATAGATAAATAGATTGAATGAATGAATGAATGAATGAATGAATGAATGAAGCAAAACCAGCACACTGAATTGGCTATAGAAACAAGTTAGTAACAGTATTGGAAATAATATGGTTCAAGGTACCAGCAGAAAATCACACTTACATTTGTATGAACTAATTTGGTACTAACTGATGTAACATTCATTATAAAATGAATTACAATCATATTACAAGAATGATTGTAATATGAATCAATGAGTGTTAGTCAGAGTCTCTAGTAAAGGCTGCAGCTGTCTTATCTGGAAAAAGAGGTTCCTGCTCATCTTGGCCACTTGGCCAAGAGTACATCCTAATGAAAATCTGCTGTTTCAAGGGGACAGTTGGTTCTGTTTAAATTTAAAACATATTTTCCTCCAAGTCTTAAATTATAGTTTCAAACTACAAGTTCTGTTTTCATCATAATGTTCCTGAAAACCAGGAAGAGCGAGAAAATTATGATTCTATGACTGGTGTTGTAATTGCCTAAATGTAATAGTAGTATCATTGAATTTACTTCTAAAGTTAAGCCTTCCATGACAAAGTCCAAACAGAAAATTACAGCAGAGTGGTCTCTTTGTCTGTGGTTATCGTGTTTTGACACCTGTCTTATTTTATTCATTTTACTTAAATTTATTTATTTATTAAATTTATATGCCACTCATCTTGCTATTCTGATTCATTTGGCTCTGTAAGTGGTATAGTGTAGAAAGAAACTGAGTGAAGTATAAAAATGAATTTAGGCTTTATATCATCTGCTTGACTGACTTAGAATGCTGCTAGTGGCTGTTTACTCTTTCATGGAATATTGATAACAGGCCTGAGAACTGAAAATGATGTGAATCTGGTACCCTCTTATCATAATAATTATATCTTATTACCTAAGAAGCTTTGGGCAGCATACATTAATCTTCCAATTCTTTTAAATTATCACAACAATTCTGCAAGGATGATTAATTTATAAAAATGAGCATCATAAGATAACCTGGGAAATTTCATTGTGAGAAAGAGGCTGAGCTCACCCTACTCCTAGTTTCATATTGTTTGTATCAGACAACAAACAGCTATATTGCACATTTTTGTCTTGGAATTCGTAAAGCTGAGTTCATAGACTTTTCTGTTCTTAAACTATATTCTGTGACTTAGGCTATTAAATTATATTAGTTAATTAATTAGTTAATTAATTAAATTAGACAATTTTTACACTTTTCTTCATTTCAGGCATAAGACTGAAGTGTTAGAGAAGTAAGCTTCCACAATATGTTAATTCTAACACAGTTATTTTATTAGGAGATGGAAAAGTTTGTCTTGAAAGATTTCTGTTACACTTAAATTGTCATTCCCATCCTCCCTTACAAATGGGCATTATTTAAATGCAAGTTATAAATGTTCAGATATCTGGATAGGATAACAGTTCCTGTAAAATGTTTACTGTAATTTAAGTTTTGCTTTCATTTTTGAAGAGTTGAACATGAGAGTTTTTATATCCTTCACTGAGTCTTCCCACAGATATAGATTTTTTTTCAGTTGAGATTTGACTGACAAAATGTTTCTTTTATTTCCTGATTTTTTCATGCATAAATATTACAAATATATATATATATTTCTGGGTTTAATTCTCAAAGGTACTGCAACAGTCACCTACAAGTTCTTGGCTTTTTACCTAAAAAGGAGAGGAAGAAAAAGAACGATCCAACAGAAGAGGTAAAAGTTCGGCACCAAATGGATTCAATAGCCTTCAGCCTGACAGTTCCCCCACTGGCCTTGAAGATGCCCAATGGCCTGGATGGGATGTCCCTCTCTCCACCAGGGGCCCGGCTTCCTCTCCACTACTTGGAAACAGAATTGGAAGACCCATTTGCTTTCAATGAGGAAGATGAAGACCTCAAGAAAGGAACAGCTGTGAAGAAAAAGTTGCAGAGCAAATTAGCCCAAAACCGTCAACGCCAGAAAGAAACTGAGATTCTGAAAGTTCGCCAAGAGCACTTTAGCCCTGTTCCTGCACCTTTGCAGCAACAGCCTTTGCAACCACAGCAACATGCCCATCTCTCACCTATACCAACGTCTTTAAAGCCAGCAGTGCTCCCACAGAGCTTAGCCTGCAAGTCACCTCAACCTCAGAATACCAGCCTACCAATGCAGGGAGTGGCACCTACCACACATGCTGTAGCACAAACCAGGCAGTCATCCAACAAAAGACCTCTGCCTATCTTGCACCCTACTAAAGTTCATGCCGCAGATCCACCCAGGGCTTACAGGATCCTAATGAAAGCCACAGCCTTCTCCCCATACTCATTCTGTTTGAGCCGGTTACAGAGACTGGTGAAACTGTGCACTCAAAAACAGCAGTTGGATGCTGATCTCTTTCCACATTTAGGTAAGTACAGAAATATGTCTGCATTGACATTGAGTGTAAACAGATTAGTAATTATATGTAAGTAAACTAATTGGAAAAACTTTGGGTCTTTTCTTCTACATCTGTTTTTTGGAAAGAATAAGGTAATCCATAAATGAATATCTCAGTATGCTTCTTCAGAGCATATAGGATACGTGTTACTATTTCATATCTGAAAAAGTCAGAATTATGTATCTTCTGCACTAGCAAAAGAGATTCAGGAGCACTTGAACAGGATTGAGGATACTCATCTTCTTTTACCCTTTTCAGGGTTGGACTGGTCTGAAGATAGTGGAGAAGAACTGGAAGAATTAGACCAAACCTCGCCATATCAGGTTGCATGGTCTATCCGGGAAGCCCTCAGATATGAAAGGAATGAGTAAGTACACATATAAGAACAGAAAAAATAAAATCTGGGTTTTAGATGCACATTCTTAGGTAAAACGTAGACACTAATAAAGAAGATGATTAAAGTGATTTTGGAAGTCTACTCACATTAGTTCTGATTCTATCTGACAAATTTGAGGTGAAAAGTCTCAGTATAAATGACCATTCAGAAGAATAAGAGTTGAATATCTCTAAATTCTGAATTTACCTATTTTGTATAATTCCATAATTGACATAACTAGCATCATTTATGTAAAATGTCAATTTAACAGATAAATCCTCTGTTTAGTAGACAATAAATGACATATAAATGAAAAAAAAAATCTGTTGAACTCATAGTTTGTTCATCAAAGCTGTTAAATGTTTTACTACTAGATGGTTACTTTTTGACAGCACAAACATATTTTTTGTAAATTTCTTGCATTTTGGTGAAAATAATATTTTAATAATATAATTTACTGAGCAGATGGATATCATCTGCAAAATTTGCAAAACATGTGAATAATGCAGAAACTTGTGATCAGAATCACTGATTCCCAAATTGGAAGTAGCTTTTTAAGTTGTGTCCAGCTCTTTGATCAGTGCGAAATTCAAATTAAAACTTCCCTAATAGGTGGTTGTCTAACTTCTACTTGGATACCTCCAGTGTAGAGTCCACCAGTTGTTTGAGTAATTGATTCCATTTTCAAATTGGTTCAGTTAGAAAGGATTTTTTAGCTTATTCTTTTACTTTTTTTACAAGTATATTTATGCTATCTACTCCTATGTTAGATGTCATATATTGAAAAAATACAAAATAGCACAAAAACCTAAGCAATATCAGATTGGTAATTAAACAACTAACCCATATTGTTTTCCATCTTCTGTGAGTCTCCAGAGTCTATCTTCAAAAGCCTTGTGGAAAAGCCTGGCTTTTAGTGTTTTCCTGACATTCAGTATTTAATCAAAACAGCAAAACATAATGTTCTTCTTATAATTTTTATCATTGCTTGTAGTTCTGGTCTCTTCCTCTTTCAGGAGTATTGATTTGAAAATGATTCATATAAGTAACTGTAGAACTGCTGAGTTGCATAGTATTACAAATTAGTAAGCTGTTACATAAGAACAGATGGTTGTAAAAGCCATTGCTAATGGATTGTTGTGTTCCAAGTGCTGTTGGAAAGATTATCAAAAGGGTAGAAGATAGAACTTGAAATTATTTTTTGGCATTTATCTATTTAACAGCAATTGATACCCTGCCCACTCTTCCAATAGACTCTGGGATAGCTCATATAAATTTTTGAATATTATTAAAACACTTAAATTTATTTGATCAAAAATCATTATCCAGAAATAAAGAATAATGCACCCACCTAATACAACACACCCACAGATGTTTTCTAGAAAAGCCACTGCTGTTCAATATATTAAAAGGGGTGTAGTGAAGGTTGAAAGGCAGAGATTACTCCAGAGGGACAGAACCACCCCCAAAAAAGTCTGTCTAGATTCCCATCCCTCAATATCTCATAGAGACAATACTAATAGCATATCCCTTTGGCTGACCAAGCAACACAGGGAAATGCTGTTTGAAGCTTTTTGAAGAAGGTGGGCCCATGGATAGGGCATTTAGATAGGACCAATTATGGTCAGAATCTTATTGTCAACCAGCGTAATATCTATGATAAAGGTATCACATTGCTGAAACATTTCTTACCCATGAGGGCTGCTGTGTTCTGTCCTAATTTCAGATTCTAGTAAGTTTTGAAATGCAGCCCCAAATATAATGCAGAGCCTCTTATTCCCAAATAAATGCAATGGCTAGAAAATAATTAAAGTCAAGCAAAGTTTCTCCTGGCCATGAAACTCACTGTTTGATCTAACAGAGCTGTATTGCAGATGTGCTCCTTCAGGTGGAGTTCAATCCTGTCTAGAACCAGTGCAGGGACAATAAAATACCAATAGGGTTTAAATGGGTGTTTTACTGGGACATTGAAGCCAATTCCTTTCAGCCTCCAGGCATCAGATGAGAACTCCAGCACATCTCCTGCCTGGCTCATGCTGTAGATATACTACAGAACTGATGGATGACTTTCTTGAATAACATGGGAGAGAGAACTGAGCATTATGATACTGCACACAAGTGGCTAAGTACTCATTTGCTAATCTCCCATTTCTATAAACTGTCTTTATAGGTAGGAATGTGCCCATAGCTTCCAATTCTCACAGATGGGACAGATGGTTTTGATTCTCCTTAGTATTCTCTTGTAAGCACAGGGTCCATTTGTTTTTTCAGATCAGCCAAATGTTGATCTATTGGTTGTGAGAGGAATTAATTGACCAGCTTGTTGCCCAAGTCTGATGTTGAGGGCTGAGAGAGAGTGACTGGCCCAAAGTCACCCAACTAGCTTTCATGCCGAAGGCAGGACTAGAACTTTGTCTCCTTGTTTGTAATCTGGTACTTTAATTATTAGGGCTATCAAAAAACAGTGAAAGATTTAATTGGGTAAAGGTCCATTCTCTTCACTGAATCTCCAGAAGACTTTTGTGTAGAAAAGCAGCTTTGTCAATCATGTTGAAATAAGGAAATCACATATAGGAAGATTATAAAAGGAGGCTCTATATTGCTCATTCAATACTTCTCAGGATAGGTGTCATCAAGGTTTGAATAACAGAGATTATGGACATTTTTTATTTCTTGTGAGCACTAGATTGGGGAATGCTGTCAGAGGAAATGGCACTGGGACACATAAGAAAAAAATAATTACTGCTTCCATTGGCAGAAAAAGGAGCTTTTCCTTTTACAAAAAAGCAACCCAGATATCTCAGTCAACATTAAAAGCAGCAAAGTAAAAATAATAATAGATGCAGGTGGTAACATTTCTAAAATGGTAAAAGCTGAAAGGATTTAATAGGAACACCAAAGGATTCTTTCAGGAGTCAAGATTTCATAAATAGAATATAACAAACTGTTTCACTGGTATATTCCTATCATCACTTGATAGGAGCTTCTGAAAACAATGTAGCACATTGCCTTTTATATGACTTAATTGTGGACAGGAACATGAACCTGGCTGGTCATATACTTTATGGAGATTGGTCCAGCCAGATTTCAT
>JANHZU010004159.1:53406-71597 GCA_032468055.1 Acrochordus granulatus | reverse complement strand
TTCTACTGTTGGTCCAATAACCAACAGGAGAAACAAGCTAGTATATGCAAAATCCAAGTTTCTGAGAATCTCATTTTTTTCAATAAGGACATGAAGGTGTCTACTAATTATTTTAATGTTGTATTATATAGAGAATAAATACATTGGATGTTAGGAATGCAATCTCTGTTTATATAGTGCATTTGTCTCTTATACATGGCAATATTTAATAACTGGGAATAAATACTGACACCTTTTCCTGTTTGTAAATGTTTTTATAAGATGTATAAAGTGCAGTACAAACTAGACATGAACAAAATGAAATTTTAAGATTTCTAATACGTGTATGTTAATAAATATTTCTCTCTCTCTCTCTCCATAAATGTGTGTGTGTGTTTGTATTTCAGCCCAAGCCAAGTGAAGCAGAGGGATGCATCACCATGCAGTGGAACCACAAAGGGTGAACCGTGCACTAACAAGGCTCTTCCATTCACTAAACATTGCTTTCAACGTATCCTTTTCATTATTCTTCTGTTTATTTATGGATGAAAGGGATGAATTTTGGCCTATTTTCATTTTCAGTAAATAACATGTGACATCTGTATTTGGTTGAACTTCTTTCATATTGTGCATTAAGAGACCAGATTGACTTGTAAGAGTGTGCTGGTATAATTGATTTTTAAGGCAAGAAGGCCAAGTTAGAAAATTAACCTTATAACATTCTACTTAGAAAAATTGAATGCAGCAATTTTAAATAAATATTGGTAAAAAATCAGAATTTTGTTAAAAGATATAAAAAGTAAATGTAAAATGATGAACGTGTTAGCTGTAGGAGCAGATAAGATCTGGTAGTTACTTTATTATGTATCAAATTTCTATCTGCTGAATCTTTAGGACTCACAGTGGCTTGCATTGTAAATCCAGAGAATAATAAAAAATTAAAAGACAATATGTAATAATTACAATAGACATCCATGTAGCAACAGTCAGAATTCTTTCTCAAAAATAGCTCAGAAAAGCTTTGTCTAAGGTTCTTGAAGGTTATCAGCAAGGGACCCACAATGATTTCTTGAAGGAGCTTGTTTGCGGGTATAGTGAAGTGAAAGTGGTGCCTTCTAGCTCAGCCTCCTCACTTCCTAGGAGTGGGATATGAAAAATAGCTTTTCTTGAGAGGACTTTATCAATTGGGTTGAATCTAATTAGAATAGATAGTTCTGTAAGTATCCAGGTGTGAAGCTATAAAGAGCATTATTAATCAAAACTAGCACCTGGAAAACTATTGGCAACCAATGTAAGCCTCCAAAATCAGTGCAATACATGCATTGTGAGTAATGCCAGCCAACAAATGAGCTGTTGCATATTGAAGACCATTCTGGATAGTCTTCAGGGCACCAAAGTTAAATGAACTGCAGCAGTCCAACTAAATGATGATAAGAGCATGACTCTGGATTGCAAGATCATCTTGCCCCAGGAAGGGTTTCAACTGTGCAGCTGATAAAGCTATGCAAAATCCTCTGGACATGATCTCTACCTGTCCACTTAGTAGCAGCTGTGAGTCCAGGAATATATGAACTGCAGAAGCAATTAAATAAAAAATAAAGTTCCAAATTAGATTGAATGAGCTCAGAATTTTGATGTCTTTCTTTCACACTGTTCTTCATACTGTATACAATCACTTAAATCTCTTCCAGCATTTTCTTCTATTCTTTGTCTTTGAATCCAAGCTTATCTTTAATTTATAATCATTCTAGACATGAGAAAACCCTGAAAATTATAAAGTGAGCAATGAAAGCAGGAAAGACAACATAGAAATGACTTTGCAGATGAAATAAGAATAAAGTATCTGAAATAAAGTAATATACTGTACATAATCATAATGCTGGATAGTTTTTAAAATCTGGTCTTTTTTCTTCATTAGATATATTAGATATTAGATGTAGGAGATAGTAGAGAAGAGGTATACTGTACCTAGATCTAAAGTACTCTGAGCCCCGACATCTGTTCTGAAGACCAGAATTAAGTGGAGCTTATAATACTGTTCCTCATTAGCACTTTTTCTTTGTCATACCCTCTTCATTTCAGTAGACGACAGAAAGGGAGAGAGTCACTTGTTGCTGATGTTAAAGCAATTAGAAATCCTTCCTGATACCCTGAAGATCATCCAGAAATTTTCATACCATCCTTTGTACTATGTGCATTAAATTACTTTACAAATCCAATAGCCATTATGGAAAGTATTGTCTGTATAAACAATCATTTCCATTAACTACATTTATTTGTGCAATTATTTATATGAGTAAATCAGCCTTTCTTTGGCACACCATAGATATTATCATTTGTCTCCCCAAGCTTATGGCTTTAAACAATCCCTAGGCATTGTTACCTATTCTTACTCATTGTCTTGCTACACCTGACGTAATTAGAGAAGGACACTCTAAATGTTGAACCATATTTTTATGATTGTGGAAGTGAAAAAGCTATCACATGAAAATAAGATTTTGAAGGAATATATCTGCTACAAATTGACCAAAAAAATGTAGTCAAAAGAGACTAAAGAGCTCCAAGTTACATATTTTTATGTATCTAATCTAAGTTCAAGCACAGAATGAGGAAAAAATTCAGGATTTTTTCAGATGTTATATTTTCTCAGATGTGGATGATAGAAATCTTCCTTTTAATACCTAGTTTTCCGTTAGCTCATTAGAACGTAATCTACTGATTATATTCTGTGCCCCTCTGACAGTATTGATTAATACAGATACAGATTCATGAACAAAATACATACTGCAATAAACCCATCCTAATACAATAGGAAATCATTTGCAGTTCTTGCTGGAAGATAGTCTGCTGTTTACTTTTTCAAATCTTGAAATATGGAATAATAGAGAATTATTTTTAAAGATGTGAGGGTTTGAACTTTGAAAATAAGTCTTGCTTTTTCATCAATATTATATATTATTCCTTATACTGGTATATTTATACTATATATATATATAGATATCCTCTTGAACCGGTCACAGCAGCTTTTTTCAAGTTGTACAGCAAAGTTTGCTGATGGACAGCAATGCTCTGTGCCCGTTTTTGACATTACACATCAGACCCCCTTATGTGAAGAACATGCCAAAAAAATGGTAAGTACATTTAATAGTTAAGTACATAAAAAGGATATATTCAGAACAAGATTATTCAATATTCAAGATTATTCAATATTCAAGATTATTATTCAAGATTATTGCTCATTAATTGTTACAAAATAGTGATGTACAAATTGTTCTGAGTTCAGAATGGTTGCTTCCCATTCAGAGCAGTCTGTTTTGATAATGTTGAACTGAAAATGAAGATGAGTTTTGAAACATCATGTTTGAGGCCAGAAACATTTCCAGAATGCCCTTTCAACCATTCTGAACTTGAATGGCGCATTTTGAATCACAAACTGATGCTCAGTTTCAAAATGTAATGCACACTTGTATTACACAGCATATTTGCAGTATTTTCCATTTGTTCTGATAAGCATTACCATTCTGATAACAGTGTGATATGCTAAATTGATTAATCCACTTGTCAGAAAAATAATCATATTATTTCCAACTTCAGCCTCTGTGAGTCATTATTTCTAATATCTTCAATGTCATTAATTTTCTAACTTTCAAACACCTGCAGATCTTATTTTAAATTAACATTTATACTGCTATGATTACATTTGCAAATATTTTGGCCTCTAAGTGCTGTTAGTTCCTTGTCTTCTTATTGGTGAAAATAAGATTCATGGCTGATTTTTCAACTTGTCAGATATTCTGTCTGAATTTTGTGATGTGATTATACTTGGAATTGCAAGAAAAGAAAAAAGAAAGATATTTCTTAATGTCTTTTTTCCCACTCTGAAAGGATAATTTCTTGAGAGGAGACAGCTGTCGTAAAGTTCAACACCAGCAGCAGAAGAAACCCAGGAAAAAAACAAAACCCCCGGCGCTTACCAAAAAACACAAGAAAAAGAGAAGACGAGGGCCACGCCGCCCTCAGAAACCAATTCCTCCTGCTGTGCCCCAAGGAAACCTTATTATGCCCACCAGCATCTCACTGCCAATGGAGATAACTCATATACGGTCAGTCCTCAGCTTTGGATAAATTGTACATTGGTCAGCAGATGTTGAAAAAGATGGGCCAAGTGGATTTTCTGTTAGTAGCACAAAGAAGAGAATCATAAATTTCTGTGCCCTCCTTTATATGGAAAGAAATTCTGGTGAATCTGCTGTTTCTGAGAAAACATGTATAGCTTTAAGCTTTAGGTATATTTTCACACAATGGTAGGTTAAGTGTTGAACTGGGAGGCAAATTGTCTACACTTGAGGAATCACCATTCTCATGGCATTTCTCCTGTGCCGTATAATCATTACTGATGTAATACAGTTTTTTTACATTACTCTCAAGTTTTTCCTTCTGCTGTCTTTACCAAGTTATATAGATTTTCACCCTGGTGCTGTTCATTTTTACATTATTTGTTTCAGAATACAGGTACTCGTCTGCAGCCGCCCAGAATTGCTTTGCAGAATGAGATGGGCAGCACATAAATTTAATACATAAATACTCCTTACTTACTGTTCAGTGACTGTTTGAAGTCACGATGGTACTGAAAAATAAGACAATTGATCCTTGAAATTGTGGCTGTCACAGCATCCCTGCAGTCATTTGATTATTATTTAGAAGCTTGGCAACTCACTCACATTGAAGACAGTCGCCATTTGCAACCTTCACAGCCAGCTTTTGACAAGCAAAATCAATGGGGAAGCCAGCAGGAAGTTGCAAGTTGCAGTCATGTGACATCACACTGGGGTTCGCTTAACAACTGCAGATGGAACTGATGGAATTCATGTCATAAGTTGGTGTGGTCATGTGACATTGCATTTAATGACTGCACCCCTTAACAATGGATTTGCTGGTCCCTATTGCAGTTAGTAAGTGAGTTCTGCCTATATTAGAAAAGGCAGAAGTTATATAATGTAGTTCTATAATGCATTATATATGAGCCAGATATATGGCTGATTATGGTTTTTAATAAAATGTATGGTATCTTAGTGTACTGAGATTCAATATACCTACCTTGGTAGTATACCAACCTTGGTGGCATACCAATTATTGATTCATTTTTGTATAATTCATTTTTGTAGTTAATTAACATGTATTAGCCCTTAAAGCAATCATTGTCTTCTAGATTTTTGATTTACTGCATTTCCTCTGGATAAAAATTGCTATTTATCTTACAATTCACTCTTAAATTCAAAGATAATTATTTTTTCATCAGTTCCTAGGAATTTCTCCTTCTTGTCTAACTTGGAGAAGTTAAATTAATGCTGCCTCTTAGCACTCCAGACTGCATTATATCTCATGAATGGAGCTGTATATCAAAAAGTGGTATTATTTTGTGATTTTCTCTTTTCCTGACAGTGTATTGTCTGAGTTGGAATCCTAGTACATCATCACTAGAATTCCTCTTTCCATCTAAAGAAAGCTAATTAGACCTATCCTGCAAATGGCATGGAGTGATAGATTTTATCCTACATTCCTGTTTTCAAAGACATACTATATTTGTACCTGCTTTTTGAATACATATTTAAATTCCTCTTGTCTTAGACTAATGATAGGAGTGGCTGACAGTGTTAGAACCTCTGACACAAATTTAGGCAGTGGTCTTTACTCTGTCAATCCTCAGATTAGCAGGCTTCAGCAGAGCTCTGGTGTTAGCCCTGTCTGTGCACTGTTGGGAAAAAGAAGAGAGAGACAGCATCCTATATCCTCACCTGTCAAGTTGCCTGTCAAAAGCGTTGTCTGTTGTTGGGATTCAGATGTAGTATAAGTTATCATTTTCTCTTTGCGGACTTAAACTGTGTTGAGGAAACTGTGTAAAACATTTGAAAAAAAATGTTTCACAGAACATTTCATCCTAGCTGGGTGGTCAGCACTGGAATATGATTCTCAGGCAAACCATTTGACTGCCTTCCCTGTATCTTAGGAGTCCCTCCACACCTGAGCTGAGTACCGATGAGCTGCCAGATGACATTGCCAATGAAATCACAGACATTCCGCATGACTTGGAATTGAATCACGAGGACTTTTCTGATGTCCTACCACGGCTGCCTGATGACTTGCAGGATTTTGATTTCTTTGAAGGTATTTTCTTTTTACATGACAGTCAGTGCTACCAGTGAATGCCTCTCAGAGCTGAGTTGTAAGATAAAAGGGTGAATTCTGCACCATTTTAAAAATAGTTTTATGATTTCAAAAACAAATACATTAGGGAAAGATAAGAATAAAATAAGTGACGGATCAGGGTTTGTTCTAATGCTGCATATCAAATAGATATAATTGTCCCCTACCTGAAAGAGATCAGTTTTTAAGTGGAATGATTTTACCACACTGGCCTTTTCTGCTTTACAAACCATATTATATTTTCTTCCCATCTTAAAATGTAGAGTGTTCATAACATGTATAAAGGAATTTTTATAATATAAATGGTATGCGGTTTTTCATTTTTATTTTTATATTTCTCTCAAATTTGAGGTTCAGGTTGCTGATTTTCTTATTTACAGTAGAAGGTTGAAGTTTATGAATTTAAAGAAGACTAAGTTTTAAAAAAGGCTTACAAACAAAAGGCAGCTGTGAATAAAAAATAATTGCAACTGTCCACTGAGAATCTTACAAGTTTGTTATGACAGATAACTATCTTCCTTGAGTAATCAAAGCATATTGTTTATTTATTTATTTATTTTACACATTTCTATGCCGCCAATCTCCGAAGCCTCTTGGCAGCTTACAAGCTTTAGACATTTTTATACAATTATATCAAACCCTGTCCCCCCACTGGCTGGCGATGTTCACATCCAGGTCATCCTCCGCAGTTCCTACTCTGCCCCAGGGACAGGCAAGTCCAGCTCCATTGCTGCCAGCCAGCTCCCCGAGAAGGGGTACCTGTTCATCTACTTGCATTTTTATGTGCTTTTGAACTGCTGTGTGGGGAGGAGCTGGAGGCAAGTAACGGAAGCTCATCCCATCATGTGATGCTGCAGCTCGAACCGCCAGAGTGCCAGCCCTTTCTGGTTGACACAACTGGCATGGTAGTAAGATCTTTCTCCAAGTTCTTCTCTTTATCTTCCCCATTTCAGAAAGGTGACAAGCACCAATAGGTGAAAAGACTTTTTCAACCATGGCTTGCTTCCCCAAGGAGGTTTTCTCCAACATCACAGTTTCCACTTAACTATTATTTTAGTGTCAGATTGGAATCTGGATTTTATTTAAAATGTCATTGAATGTAATGTTACATGTATCTTTGTATTTTATTCTACTGTCTTTTTTTATTCAAGGTCTTCATACATTTTAGTTAATATTAGCTGCATGTATAACATTATTGAAAAATTAGATAGAAAAATAACAAATAGTATAAGTATATCAGAGATTATATGGATACTGCATGCTTTTTTAAATAGCCAAGAACACTATATTTCCCTTTTATCTCTTTAAATGTGAAAATGTTAATCTAGAAATATCTGCAAAAATTCTTTGCATTACACTGTATCCTTAGAATTAACTATCCTTATGGTTAACAGTGAAAGCCAGTATGGTATTGTAGTTAAAGTGCTGGAAGACCCAGGTTCTACTTCTCCCTTAGAAATGGAAACCAACTAGGTGTCTTTGGGACAGTCATTCTTCAGCTGTAGACTGAGGAATGCAAAAAATATCTGTCTACTAACCTGTACTGGAAGTAGTAGTTATAGTCTGTAATTTTCAGTGAAGAAGCCTTCATCCTGCAGAGGATTCACATATGCTGTTAACACTATGCAAGTGACATTGGTATTAATATTTCATTAATTTTCAACACTAGGCCTAACCTATCCAGTCCATGTAGTTTGATTCTATGACATATAAGTACAGTGACTTATATTATATTATTGAAATATCCTATATTATAAAGGACAGCCCTTTATTTCAAAAAGCTATATTTTAGATTTAATTATTTTCTTGGTTTTGCTCTTGAATTTTCTGTTGTAAAGCAACATTATAAACATAAATATTTCTTTTATCTTTATGAACTCTTTTGGATTTGCCCCTTTACGTTCATCTTTTATGTTTTTCAAGAAAATATGTATAGGTAACACAACTAGATGCATTGCCCTCTAACATACAGAGGGTTCTATACAGTATGTGATAAAACAGTGTGCAGTGGGGCAAGCCTTTGAGAGTAACAGAAGCATGATGCTAATCCTCTCATTGCAGACAGACTCAGTACCTGAGTAATTTTATTTTTTTTACTTTGGCAAAGGTAAAAATGGAGACCTCCTCCCTACCACTGAAGAGGCAGAGGAACTGGAACGGGCCTTGCAGGCTGTAACTTCTCTTGAGTGCCTGAGTACTATTGGAGTGCTTACTCAAACAGATGGTGTACCAGTTCAGGAACTATCGGACAGAGGAATAGGGGTGTTTTCCCCTGGTGCTGAAACTTCAGGAATTCAATCTTTGAGCCGAGAAGTCAATGCAGATCTAGGTGAGCTGCTGAATGGGCGTATAGTACATGATGACAATTTTTCTAGCCTGGATCTTGATGAGAACTTGCTCCGTTCTGCTACCTTATCCAATCCATCCACGCCCCTGGCAGGGCAGATTCAGGGGCAATTCTCTGCCCCAGCCAACGTTGGCCTTACTTCGGCTACTCTGATAAGCCAGAGTGCACTTGGGGAGAGAGCCTTCCCAGGACAGTTTCAAGGACTTCACGAAGGCAGCCATGCCTCCCAGAGGCCACACCCTGCCCAGCTGCTAAGCAAGGCAGATGACCTAATCACCTCACGACAGCAATACAGCAGTGACCATTCACACTCCTCACCCCATGGAAGCCATTATGACAGTGAGCATGTGCCATCACCTTACAGTGACCATATAAGGTCCCCCAGTTCCACCTCCTATTCTAGCGATAATTTGGCAGCTACTTTCTCTACTGAGATGCCCATCATAGCACAGCATCTGCTCCCACCGCAACTGGAGGTGCCGCTTAGTGGGGTGGTGAATCCCAGAACTCACTGGGGGAGTCTCCCTGTAAACCTCAGTGACTCTTCTCCATTTAGTAACCTGCTTGGTGCAGATGGACACCTTCTTTCCACTTCCCTGTCTACACCACCTACTACATCGCACTCAGAAACCACCCAGCCTGCCTTCGCCACCGTGACCCCCAACAGCTCCAGTGTGCTTCCGGGGTTACCACAAACCAGTTTCAGTGGCATGGGTGCTGCATCTTCTGAACTCATGGCCTCCACTTCTCCTAAGCAGCAGCTCCCACAGTTCAGTGCAGCCTTTGGCCACCAACTAAGCTCCCACAGTGGCATTCCAAAGGACCTGCAGCCCAGCCACAGTTCCATAGCTCCTCCAACTGGCTTTGCAGTAACAGGTGCCACAGCTACAAGTACCAATAACGCATCAGCTCCCTTTACCACCTCCAGCTGAGCTTGTCTGCTTGTTATTGACAGGCAGTTTGGGTACCTTGTGTAACCATCATTGAATCCACCATCATCTTTTCACTTCCTGGTTTTTGTCATCCCCTTCTTTTTAAAGACTTTTTTTTAATTTAAAACAAAAAAGAGGGGCAAATGTCCTGATTCAGTACAAACCAGGGTTTTCTTGTTAAGCTCTGCTTTAATTATCCTACGTGCTGTTTATGTATTGGTGCTCATTTATTTCTGGCAGGTTGCTATACTTATTCAATTAATACCCAGTTATGGAATACAGCATGGATACTGGGTGTAATTGATTTTAGTCAAAGAAAGGAAAAGATGGATGTAATTGACCTTAGAATCAGAAATGAGAAGATACCTCAAATAAAACAAATGCAAGTTCCTAAAGTTCAGATTGGACTTTCCGTCCCATTAACATCTGGGGAGGAGGTGGGAATTGCTTTATTTTTGAAGGTTTGGGTGGGATGAAAGTCACCCTTTTTGATTTGATAAGTGGGCACTATAGAATTAAGCCAAGACCATAATCTGGTTGCTTGTTCTGTCAACTGAACAAGTGGGCTCTTGACCTTTTCTGTGAGTTTAGAGGGGTGTTTGTGTATGTAAGTATATTGATGGATAAATGGCAATTATTTTCTTTCTTGTTTTGAAGAAGCTTTCTCAAACCAGTGACCGTTTGTTCATTCATTCATTCATTCATTCAAATCTATGAAATATGAAGAAGATTGGTTAAGTAAGTCAGATTGTAGTTTTCTAGTACTAGATTCTCATAATTTTTTTCCAATTCTTCTCATAAATCAGCTGATCAGTCTTCAGGATTTGTTTTATTCTGTTGTGTTTTGTTTCAATCAAACCAACACATTAAAACTGGTGGAATTAATTTTGCATAATAATTGCCAGCTACAGATATTTGAGGTCCCTTAAATTTTCTACAGCAGTAGAGAACCTTCAATGTATTCCATAATATTTTAGAAATATGTAGATGTATTTTGTGAAATCAGATGTGGGAAAGAACCAACATTCTACACTGCTAAAGTTAAAAAAACACAAGTATTCTTTTGCTTTTTATCATTGCTTTCACTAATAAGTTGGATTAATTAATAAGGTCAGGTATTCTGTTTGTGTGTGTTTCATGCTCTTGTTGCTGAAGAGATGCAACTATCCAATTTTAAGGAGTTTGTCAGCATAAGGGCTGCCTTCTCTGTGAAATACTATTTATCAATCACATTCATTATCATACTTGCTTCTACCCCACCTTCATCAACACTTGTGTACTTGTGATTTTGGTTCCTCAAAAAATGAAAATAGATTATGAATTTTATTTGTCATGAAGTCAGATTCTTTTCAGTGGAAATAATCCTTTTTATCTAGAGTTCACTCCCACCTCTATTGGGTGGATATGGGAAGAATGGCAAGCCATTCTAAAGAACAGCCTTTGTTATATGTTCCAGCAGAAGGTTTAAATTGTACATAATTGCATCTAATTTTATAATATATTTTTAAAAATTGAAGAGAAAGCACACTTTAGTATGTTGTTTTTATTAGTTTTAGATGAAGAACAGAAGCCCTGATTTTCCTTTGAGTGTGAATCAACTATTTCCTATAATAGACCTTGAATCCATGTTCTTTGGTGCTCATATGTAAAATCTGACACAGGTCCTTCTGCTCTCAAACTTTTTGAGGAAAGAGTTTTCCAGGAATTGCCTATTGATAATTAGAATGATTGCCTTCTTTTTTTAAAAAAAAAAAGCTGTGCTGCTTATTATTCTGAAAAGATCAGGGAGTTAGGAGTTTGCCCTTCAAAAAAAAATATAGCTGGAAAACACATTTCTGCTTTGAACTTTGTGAACTCTTTCCTCTTTCCCTGCATTGAAATTGAACTATATAATAAACATCTAAGTGTGATAAAAATATATTTGTAATGTAAATCTTTTAAGTCATATGAAGGAGCCAAAATAGAGCCCCTTACCTCTTCCTTATTTTATTTTAGCGCATGGTGCATTGTGACATGAGGCATTCTTGACAGACTGTAATTCCTCCCTTCCCCTCCTCTCCTGGCTGTGTTGTTTTGCCAAACAAATTTTAAGTCCCTTCTTCCCTTATTTGTCTCTTCCCTCCACAAAGTCTGAATAGCTGCAATTATTGCCTCTCACAGAAAGATTTGAGGGGATGATAACATGCTCATCAGTGCCATTTGATTGTCTTGTTCTCCATATCTGAAAATGTAACAGGATTGCAATGATAGGCAACAGGTTACCTATCACACCTTTCCTCCAACTTGGTCCTCTTTCCAGGACAAAAGGACAAGTTTTCCTCTTTTTTCTTTTCTGCTTTTAAAAGTCAAGGGAGAGATTGTCCAGGGCAGCATTCCCATCTAAGGCCATAATGTGGGCAGTGGAAATTGGCCCATTGAAGAAAGTGTTAATGTTCTTTCCCTACCATCCTTATTGCCTTTAACAAACAAAGCTAATGCTCTTTTGGGAATCCTGATGTCAGTCTTCTGAATATTGTCCAGGGACTGTTTTAGATCAATTATATCACCTATTATGATAGAAATGAATGGTCTCACCCTTCCTCACACACACAAGGTTTGTGTTTCCATTCTTTCAAGGGCAAGGATTAATTCAGTAAGTTTTGTTTCCTTCTTCTTTCACAACAAATGTTATTTGTTGGTGGTGAACTTAGCCTACTTCTATCAACCAGAGTTAAGGTAAATAAAAGTTATGAATTAGGTAATGTCAATGGACCAAAGGGGAAAGGAAGTTTCCCAAGGTCTTGCCAGCACAGGTGAGGGTGATCTGCAAGGTGAGGGTGGGAACAAGGAAGCAGGCACATTCCTTTGTGATCAGCCATGGCCCAGTGGGAAGACTAAATAAAATATGGGAAGTAGTTTATGAGAATCTTAACATTTGGGCAAAAGGCTCATCGTATGTTGGGTTACAAGCAAGACTGTAATTGAAATTGAGAACAGAAATTCAAGCTAGGGTTTCCGATTGCTTAAAAAAATGATTGTTGATAACAATGAATTCGTCAACAGATGTTGTTTCCCCTTATTACTGTTTGGTATTCTTACCCCTTACTCTTGCTTACTGCCTTTTAAAACTTCTCCCCCCAAAAAAAACTAATGTACAAAAGAGTCAAAGTGTAGGCTTCAAATGTATTTAAATCAAAATACATTTATCAGAATGTATTTAAATCAGAATTGGCTGCAATTTCCAAATGAATCTTGGGAAGTTTCATTCACAGGTTGTTTTATTTCACATACTTTTATGTTTTTGTGAATCGTTTTTGTTTTTCTATTAAGGAACCTGAACTAGCATCCAGTTATATCGTGTGTGTAATAGTAATGCAAAATATATTTCATGTGTGGTCAAGAGAGATAACATGAGAGAACAATATTCTTTAAATGGCATTTCCCTGAAAAGTAGAAAGGCCCTGGAAGAGGAGGGACCAATTTTGTATTTTTTTGGTATGTTAATAAAATAGCTTGAAAATAATGCTTTCTCTAAATTATGAAGCTCATATGAAAATCCTAAAACTTTATTCTTCTTAACAATCTCTTATCTGATAAACAAATGGTACAATTATTGTACATCATTGTTTGAAAAAAGATAAAACAAGGCTTGTAACTGAAAAACAGCTTAATTTATTTCTGTGGCAAATTGATCTATATAAATTGTGCCTTTCTTCCCTTCTTTCTTTTCCTTGTTCTGGTTGTGTGCTACTTAGTTTTCAAGTTGTCTCCGAGTTATAGGATTTCTAGAAAGGCAATTTAAAGTACTGTAGCCTCCTTTGCATTGCCACTGGAGGTCAGCATTTGGAAAGATGATTTTTTCACTATAGCGAATCTGAGATTTATGGACCCCATATCCAGTATCCACCTTGTCCTGAAATGTGAGAGAGCTAGAGAGCGAGAAAACCACTCAGGGCTAAAAAAAATGAAAAAAATAATTCTGTTATACTCTAACCCATTGAACATGCAAGCCTATACGTACATACATCTTTTCACTTTCTAGATGTATGAAGTGGATTCATATGTTGAGTTTGAACAACTAATGTGTCTTTACCTTCTAGGACCCATGTTCATTATTAAGTGTATAGGATGGTAATATTCCCAAATCTGTCTTGCAAGAAAGGTATATGATTACTTCAGCCATAGACTGGACTGAGTTATCTTGAAACAACCCTTCAACCTGCAAAAAAGAAAGAAATGAGGGAATGGATCTAGCTTGGAGAAGTGGACAGTTAGGTTGTGTAATGAAATAACCTGTTTCTCTTGAAAGGAGTTGATTGTGTTTCTGTGAATGGTGATGTTGAATAGTAACCAGATTGGGGCATGTCTCAGGGATTCCATACAGAAATAAGAGCAGGTAAAGTATTTTTAAGCAAGTAAATTTTGCAGAAATACAGAATATCATCCAAGTATGAGCACTAGAAGGAAAAAGCCATGTTGATTTTTGCCACTCATAAAGACAGGTTTTTGTGTCTGTTAGTGTGTGTGCATGCGCACACACATGCATGCATCATTCTCCTCTAGAAATGGTGCTGAAGTCCAACATACAAAATCTTTTCCTCCGCTGTGCTCAGCTTAAGCTTTTTTTCTTTGTCATGACAAGGGTATTCAGAATACTTAATGTAGGTTGTTTTGGTTTTTTTAAAAAAGAAAAAGTATATTAATTTATGCTTTAACATCGCCTCATAAATTATTTTATACTAAAAGTTATTGACTGTAATGAATTATGCTACAGAGGTGTTTTTAGCTATAAAATTATATGCATTTAAAAAAATTCAATCCCTCTCCCAACGAAGCACCTTTTTACACTGGATGTTTGCTGTGTCAAGGTGTACAGTTATTTTGTGCTATCTTACAGGTATAAATATAGAAATAAAAATATAAAACATAAAGTGAAAGTGTTATCTTGTATTGCCAAACCTCCTTCTTCTTGTCCTTTCGACACTCTGACTTTCTGCAATAACTTCTGTAACTTTGATGACAAGTTGTTTTCGTTACAGTGTAAAAAAAATTAAAATTATTGCAGCTAGAAATTGTGAAATACATTTTGAATATATTCCAGTTTGCTTTGAAGATCAGAAGTTCAAATATAAACACATTGGTTCTAAATCCCACAGTGTCTTATCTTATCTAAAGATGTCTTTCTACCTGTCCTCATCACAAAGGGATTCCCATTGTGACTTATAAATAGAACCTATGTATTTTGTGTGCATTTATGTATACTATATACACACACAAACATATGTACAAATATGCATTGAGGGAATTGTACATATGATACATGAATGTTTATATAGTATGTGGTTAAACCATTTTGTTTGTGTTGTTTCTGAAAAAAGTCACTAATGGAGGTGATAGAATGTATTGTGGAAATCTGCTTGGTTGAGGTTCATTTTATGCTCTCCATTGTGCAAATAAGTGTATAGGGTTTTTTGGCTTGTTTCAAGGCTAACTCTACTATCATGTTTGCTTGTTTATTTTTTATTTTCAGAATCCAGTCAGACTGAGCCCTGTTAAAATGACAGAAAATGTTATAATTCCAAGACAGCCTTTTAACCATAAATAGATAATAAATATAAAAATGAAGGGCTGGTTAAGGAGAGTTTAAGGTGAATTTTCTACATGTGATGGGAACCCTAAATGTGGGAATCAGCTTTGCAAAACTTAGAACAGTTTTTAATATTTCCTGCCTCTGATTTTGAAGTAGGATAATACGTTACTTTATCTGTGCAGTGTAGCTTCCTATCTTCATATTAGCTTTTCATATCAACATACTATACTTCTGAAGTGGATTGGGTGCCTGAAAATCTTGTTTGGTGGTTTTTATGTAGAACTAATACACCTTTTTACTCCCGAAGATAATTATTTTATCCACCGTTCATTTTATATTTTGAGAGGAATGGCTTCTCACTTGGCTCAGTGCAAATTTAACTCTGCCTCCCCTCCCTTTAGCATATTACCTCCCCCACCTTCATTTTGATGAAACACCAATATTGACCACAACTACGGTTTATCCAGGCTTTCTCTTGAACAAGGATCTGAACCTATTTTAAGCCTCCTTTCAAGTTCTGATTTAAGAACAATTTTCATTAGTTGTAACTGCAGATAATTGCTGGGTTAGAGCATCAAGTGAAATTATAGTGTAGCATTGCACAAACCCCTTCCCCCCACTTCTTCCCTCCCCTTCCAACACTGTGCAAAAAGAAGAGGGAGAATCAACTTTTTCCCATTGCACACATTTCAGTGCGCAACCACAAAACAATAATAAAAACCATATTTACAAAATGTATTGTTGGCAGTTTGCGTTTACCAAATGTCTAAGCTTTTGACTTCGCAAGAGCCAGAGTACTGTGAGAAAGTGGAAGGAGATAAACAAAGCAAGAAAGCTCCAAAAGAAGCTAAGCATTCCTTAGTGATATTAAAAGTTCAAGAGTAGGTCAGACTGAATCACTGGCTGCAGTGTGATCACATGCCTGCAGGACCTACTAGTGACAAACTCCTTTGGTCCCCAGCCTTCTTTTGGAGAGTAAATTGAAGATCTCACAACCACAATTGATTACTTTTCTGGGGATTCCTTTAATTGGGCTGACAGTCTTCTTCAGTACAAGTGAGTGGGGAGAGGGACTTTTCTCCACAGGGTGGAAAAGTTGTTGGGGGAGGAAATTACATTTTCAAGTATTGCTTGTTTTAGTTAGCAGACCATCTGCACTAGTCTTTCAGAGTAGATAAGAGAGTAGTCCCAAACGTTTTGTTTGTTCCCTTTCTCATGTGGGTGATGCACTGAACAACAATACCCAAATTTAAAGCAGCTCTGCCTTCAATGTTGTGTGTTCTGTTGTTATAAAGCCATGTCATTTACATTAAACCCTCCCCAATTTATTTTGTTGCACATATTTCCATCATATTGTTTTGATGACAAGACTACATTTCAAAACAGATTTTATAAATCAGCTTTTATATTATACACACACAAAGAACTGGCTGATTTTTCCCACTTTTTTCAATTTTTTAAGGGAAATCATTCTTTGTACATATGCATGCAGTGTGAAGGGGGACATGTGGGTTGTTTATGGTCTTTACTTCCTATTAATGCTGAAAATGGGAAGTACCAGAGTAAATTTATTTATGGAAAAGAATAGACTTCTTATGTGTATATGTGTACAGAGAGATATATATCAGATGTGGCAGCACTTTGCTGAATGTGGAATTGCCCTTTCTATGTACAACAGATAATGTGAGATTTTTCAGTCTAAAAATATGTGCATATTAGTATCCATATGCTAAGAATACATCTAGGACAGTCGCACAAAATACATGTCTGGGAAAAATATGTGCGAAAAGGTAAAATTGTCATTCCATCTGAGGGATTTTGATGATTCAGATTGCTATTTTGATTGCTATAATTTGTGTTAACATGGGGTCCTAGTGTATTGACTTTTGCTTCTAGTAAAAAAAAAGCCTTTCACACTAAGATTTTTGCCCATTTCCTGTTACTTGAGGACTTTTAACTAATTTTCTTTTATAATTTTATCATAATGCTCCTCTCTTTTGATGCTCCATCATTACTCAAGTTTGTCTCAACCTTTCTTGGTTGGAGCAGACCTCCTACTCAATACAGTCAGAGCTAAATCATACCTTGATATTTATTCCTATCTTATTCAAATAGATTATTTGGTGATAAGTTTCTTCTGAATTTCTTTCTTGTTTATTATACCAAAACAGAAATCCTTAATTTGTTTTTTGTCATTTTCATTTCCACATGTGATATGCATCCTAGATCTCTGATCTCTCTTTACATTCCTAATTCTTAAAATTCCCAATCTTCTGATTCTCATAAAATTGAAAAGTAAATATTTCATGGGGTTTTCTATTTGAGAATTGTTTTCAAGAGATCTATTTTCATCGTAGATGGACTCTTTTCAACCAAAGGTCTGCTTACATGACCCAAAGCCAAGCCTGCACTTGATTAACCTCAGTGTACAATCAGCTACATAATATGGTTCTCGTCTGATTGTGGAGACAGATTATTTTTCCACAGATGAGGTTGAGATGTGAGGAATGAAAACTCCTAGAACATTGCTAGTTCTCCTGGTTGCATGATGAACTATTTGCTGTTTTCCCTCATATAATTCCGATTCTTTCAGGCCTGAGCTAACTTTGAGCTTAGGACTTTTAGCAGAACTAGACATTCTAGTTCTGTAAAAAAAATTTATATCTATAAAAATCCCACTGAAATTCATGCCCAGTATTTCTTCTGGTCTGCAGAACCCAAAACTTTCCCATTTAAACAATAGTAATGAATGATGAAAGTAACTTTTATTCCCTGGATATCCTCAATATCCATGAACAATTCAAGAACTGATATTTGTAGGGCTAAATATTTCTGTATATGGTTGCATATGTACATAACACACTATTTCAGGGCATAAGTAAATAGATATAGACATAGATATGTATGCAATATATATTATATATATTTTCTCATTCCACTCTGCATTCATGAATGTGAAATAGAGTGTAGACAATTATATGAATTTTGGTTGAGTTTTGACATTTAGCAAACTGCTGTCCCCTCTGGTGTACTTAACCTGCATTTTGCAGTTTTATGTCATAAATGAAACAATATTTATAATACTCAAAAGCCATTTGAAAAAATCTTTTAGCAAAAAGAGATCCATTTATTAAATGGTGCCCTATATCAGATAGGGAAG
>JANHZU010004158.1:103950-120898 GCA_032468055.1 Acrochordus granulatus | reverse complement strand
AGTAGATGTTTTTCTGGAATTCCCTCGCTTTTTCCATGATCCAGCGAATGTTGGCAATTTGATCTCTAGTTCCTCTGTCTCTCCAAAAACCATATTATATTCCTTATATAATTATAAGGAATAATGGGAGATGTATCTGGTAGGCAGTAGGTTGCCCACTCTACAATTTAGATTTGGCTAAGAGGAACCCCATAACAAAATACTGTACTGTAAAGTGAAAAATTCTTGCTCAGATTTCCCATAAGCCATCCACACTATCTTCTTGTAAGATATTCTGTTTTATTCCCCTCCCTCCCACACTCAGTTTCCAATTCCAAATTTCAGAAGTCATCCAGCCATTCTCAATTCTCCTTGGACTATTTTAATGACTCACCTCTTTTTTAGATTTTTATGGGATTTCCATGAACCTGCTTACATCTCATTTTTCAGAACATTCAATTATGTTTAGTCTATAGAGTATAGTGTAGATGAATTATTTAAAGAAGCCAGAGGCAGGATGCCTGGGGAAAATTTATTATTAATTAAAAGACACTCCAGATTAGCAGTGACAAGAGGCATGAGTCCCTTTGTGGTATACAATAGATATTTCTGCCATAATGCAGAAGATTTATCAGGAAAAACAGTGTGACTTTTAAGGAAATGTTCATGGTGGGATTTGGAAATTTTTTCCCAGTTATCCATCTCTCCCATCATCCAGCAGCCTCTCTGGCAACCCTGCTCCCAATATGAAAAAGTATCGAAGGGTCTCCCTCGTATAAGTTTTTCTCGGAGTTTATGTAAAGGTGTGGGAAGCCGGGGAAGTTTCAGATAGCAATGAAAGAGGAAAATGAGATCTTCATGCACATTGTTTGGCCACATTTTAATGTAGGCAGTTTCAAGAATTCCATTCTTAACAATGAGTTGAGCCACCCAGAATCACTCGTAGTGAGATGGGCAGTGAATAAATTTAATAAATAAATAAAATAAAATGAGAACATTACCAACAGTATCTCCCAAATAGAGAACAAATCAATTATTTATTTTCTGACAAACTGAAATAGAATTATGATGATGTTTGGCACAGCACTAAAATTATCAATTCAGTGTTATAAAATTGGTTTCTAGATAGATTACACAGCCAGATATCAAGACTCTGAGAATATGTCAGGACCATTAGCTGTTGCAACAATCCTGCCTTTGTCTCTGTAGAATTAAAGATGTGGACAGTCCATAAGTGCCCATCTACATTACTTGGGAAAAATTATGACTGAAGTCTGTGCAATTGTTGAATTACACAGATCTAAGAGATGTTGGTCAATCAAGAGAATTGGTTGCTGTTTCAAGATGAATAATAGGAACAAATAATAATTAGAATTAAAACTGAAGGACAAAACAGTTTAAAATATTTTGGAGGGTCGTCTGCTTCCGACTTGCCGCTTGACTCTCGCTGCTCAACTCTTGCCGCTCGACTCACCCGTTCTCGCCATAGCCAGCCAGCTCCCACTGAAGTACCCGATTTATCTACTCGCCAGTTGTTATGTGCTTTTGAACTGCTGGGTGGGCAGAAGCTGAGGCAAGTGACAGGCACTCACCCCGTCATGCGGAGCTGTGGACTGAACCTGCCAGTGTGCTGGCCATTTCTGGTCGGCATAACTGGTGGCACTAATCCGCTGCGCCACCGTACCTCCAAACTTAGACGTAAGCATGAAGAATAACAACATTTTACAAAGAGTCACTTTATTTAATAAGCATTTCAATGACAACAACGATCAGAACAGCTAAAGCAATCATTTCATGTGGGAATATACCATTGAAAAACAGTAACAGAAGGAAATAGATACCTTCAAATTATAGGCCTGAGGACACTTATTAAGAATGCCATGGAGTATAAGAAGAACAAATCCAATTAACCTTAGACCTTAAGGTAATAATCAACAAGCAGATGTTAATTTATTTCAAGCATGGAGTAAACAGATTATGGATTGGAAAAAAATCCTTATGCTTGGCAAGGCTGAGAGAAGTGGAAGGGGAAGAGAGGGATGGATGGATGGATGAAATAAAATAAATTACTGGTATATCCTTGAAAAAACTACAAATTATTACTAAGGATAGGTAAAGATTATGAGTGTTGGACCATATAGTCACTCAGAGCTGAACCTAACTTAATGGCGTGTCTGTGAAGACTCTCACTCGTCCAGGGTAATTGCATTGCAACAAAGTTTAAAAAACAGGCATCTGGACTGATTTTTCTCCAGTCCAGATGCCTGTTTTTTTTTTAAACTTTGTTGCAACAAACTTAATGGCATTTAACTAACTTATAGAAGACAAAGTCTGTCTCCTGATGCCTACATTAACACAACTATGGAGTTATCTTAGCAATGACATGAAGGTGGGTCACAGTTACTGCTTTTTGGAGTATTGTTTTTTTCTTGCCCATCAGGCCTACAGCCCCAGGGTATCTTGATGGTCTTCCATCCAAACTAGCTACAGTAAAACCAAGTGGGAAAAATCAGAATCAGAGCACCTTTAAGGACTCTCCCAGCTTTATGAGAACAAACTTATGGAAATATACTCATAGACAAGAGCTGAATGAAAAGTAAAGCCTCCACTTCCACAACTTCAGTTTTAATAGAGATTATTTTCATAAATGAAACATTTATGAGAAGCATTATAGATATAAAAGCTCAGTGTTCCAGTTACTGCATTAGCTTTTGATAGGTGCCAGGTATTATTCAAAACTCCTGGTTTTAACTTATATAGTTGGTCCTAGGTATTTTCAGACTGCCTCCTTCAAGTAGAACCACCCCATCTTTTACACTTACCCAGCAAGTAATGAGAAGTCAATAAGAGGTTGATAGAGAAGTCCAAAGGTAAAAGTTTCTCCATTTCTCTTCCTATGTACTTGATATTGCCTCTCCAGAAGTTTGGTTGGCACCCTCTTTGCTTGCATTTAGAAAAGCCTTAAAAATCATATTGTTCAATACTGAATTTGGTCCATTCCTCATCATTGAGACTGGGTACATCTGAATAGGTGGGTGGGGGTATTTGTTATTTTGAGTAACAAAAGCAATAAACAAAGCTATCTTTTTATTATTATTTGTAAATTCCAGGAATCCTGTTGAATTCATTCATTCATTAAGAGTGGGAATTGGGATATGCATGCTAGTACATAAATAGCAATTGCAAGGAAAAGGAAGCAGCTCTCTCAAAACATAGACTTCAAAGACTCTTGCTTCCCCCCATGTGAGCAAAACAAATCACTCCTAAAATAAACTCACAAGAATATTACAATAGGCAGCAGGACATACTTGCCAAGAGTATTGGCTTCTGCAGATTTAAAAAGATTTGCAATTCTGCAGATTTAATAAGAATTGCAATTCTTTCTCATTTTGTATGAGAGAAAAAAGACAAAATGGTGAGAAGCCCCAACAGAAAGATTAACATTTGCAAAAGTGTTTTGGAGACAAACTGACAAAGACTAGATAGAAAAGCCAAGAGCATTTAAATTAACAATTACATTGTTAATTGTTGACTGTAAACAAAGGCAGCCCGTGAAATGTGGCTCAGCTACAGAGCCTAATTGGCAGCCTCACTCATGACATTATTTTTTCCCAAATGATGACTACAAAGGGAAGGCATCAGACTCAAGGACCCTTGGCCATCCACCAGCTGGGGCCGCATGACAAAAAAGCTGGGTCTATTCCAAGGGAAACTGTCATCTTACCATCAACCGAATGCTGCATTCTATTTATTGCCTCATTTTTTATCATGCCATTTGGGGTGAGATATAAGTATTTATGAAATAACCAGGCTTCTGTGCTTTTTATGTTGTAAAATTTTATGGGCCAGATGGAAAGAGACTTCTTGATCAACTGCCAGAATAAAGATGATGATGATACTAATAGAGATAATGCAAACTCTCCATGCAATTGTGCTTGGCTTCTGCTTACCGCAAGGGCACATCCATCTCCTTTTCTTGGCTGCAGTACAGAAGTTGTCTGTTTCTGCCTTCTTTCTGAGTGTTTTTCAATGTCCTAGTCTCAGCTGCTGGCCTCCCATATGGCCAAAACCCAAGTTTAACCCTGTTTAGTTTTTTTGAGATCCATAAAATCCCACTTTCATTGCTAGATATTGCTAGAATGAGAGACTATGACAGAGGAACCGATTCTATAGGCCAATAATCTGGAACACACTGAGAGGTCTTTCCATGTTCATGAAACTGTCTCAATGCTTGTTGCTCTGTAATTGATGTGTGGAGATGATTGGTGTGTTGGACTATGAATCTAAGCATTCTGCACTGGAATCTGTCTTTCATGGTAAAAGACAAGTATATATTTGTCTATGGAATCAGAGTACTTAACTTAATTCTGTCTTCTGCCTCATAAGATTAGAATCTAAAGTTATTCAACAATGAGTAATCAGAGTTGCAGGACAGTTAAAATAAAGTGCTTTAACCAGTATTAGTTAAGACAGAGGCTAGATTTCAAAATAGGTTTTCCAAAAATATTTTTTTACAAAATAAATGTTTCTCCTACCCCCTAGTCATTCTTAGCATGATTAACTTATGTTTTATCTTGAGAATTTTCATTCTACTTTTTAAATTGTTGGTAAATGTATTCCAAGTAAAGTTCAATGTCTGGAGATGGTAATTTTCTTGGCAAAAATGTGGAATTGCCTATTATTGCCTTTTTCCAAAACTTTTCATTCTAACCTATAACTTAGGATTCCTGGTAGTTTCCCATCCAGGTCTACATGTGCTTAATTTTTCTAGATCAGCCAAAATCAACTAGATTTTGCCTTCTGGCTAGTTATGAACTGTAATTAAATGCTAATCTCCAATCAGCATAGTGTATTTCTACAGCTGTATTTCTATACATCCAAGTTTACAGAATACAATTATTCATATTTTTATGCTGTTCTTCCTTCTACAATCTAAGAGTAGCACAAGCTTTTGCAAGGCTGACTAAGCTGGGAATTAGTTGCTAAAGACAATTAATTACATTATTAACCCAGTTTGTAACAAAATTTCAAAAAAATGCAAACTTTCTTAAAAAGGCAACTGGACTTTTATTATTAGATATAATCAGAAAACATTTCATCCCTTAAAATGACATATTACAAGCAAATAAGAAAATATACCATTCCTTCTTTTTCACATGAATTGATAAAGTCTCCACGATACGGGATGAAATGTTTTCTAATTGCATCTAATAATAAAAGTGCAGTTGCCTTTTTAAGAAAATTTGAATTTTTTGCAATTCTTCTACAAATCATGACCTGCATTAATAAGAATATGCATAGACATATTAACCCAGTTGTGAAACTGAGTATTATGTACACAAACAGAGCATTCAGGTAATTTATTTTTTCAGTCCATGCCATATCAAAAGTACCTTCAGCTCTCTGTGATCTTACCATATCAGTGGTATTTAAGATTTATTTGCATCAGCATCAGCTCCAATGTATTCAAAACTGCAGCAAAACTATTTTCTTTGCAATGCTGCAGCTCTTGGACTTAGTGACAACCTTGGAATTTCAGAGCTTCATTACCTGGGTGATATTTGGCTCAGCAAAATGTTAGGCCAGAAGGGACAAAAAAGTTTCAAGATATACAGCAGATGCAGCTTTTAATCATCAAGAAGAAAATATGTTTGCTACTGGGAATTATGAGAAAGTACAAACGGTATGTACCTCATTTTCCCGCCAGAACAAAGATCTCATAGACTTAGGTAGGAAGAGTGAGCCTAATAGATATTGCTGGTCTCCCCTATGTAAAAAAGCTTCTCAGAGCTAAGCACTGCTTTGTGTAATCACCCTATGTTAAAAACTCAGTACTTAATCTTCCATTTGTTTCCATGTTGATGCTTTGGATAGTGGGCTGGAAATGGTGTTAATGAAAGAGTTTGAAGATGAGGTACATCTAACATTTTATCTTTCAAAAAAGTTCTAACCCAGAGAAAGCCTTACAGCACCACAGACAAAGAAGCTTATACTCTGAAGTGGGCAGTGGAAAGTCTAAAAGTTTATATGTGGAGGATGAGTTCAATCTAATCATAGATCATCAACCACTAGTTTGGTGAGGAAAAAAATGCTCTAATAGAAGACTTACATGCAGGTATCTCACCCTCACATTACTGGTTTGTAGTCTAACATCAGGGAGAAAAATAGCACCAAGTCAGCTATGGGACTGACCCAGAAATTGTTATTTATAATAACAATTATATATAATACCAATGAATCTATAAAATCCCAGAGAAAGAGCATCTTCCCCTGCCCTTTCTTTAAAAAAAAGAGAGGAAGGAGGTATAATATGGCTTTCATGTTTCTGTGTGGTCATTCAAATAGACACTTGGTGCTAAAAGAAAATCTGAGATGACGAGTTAATTCACTTTCTTATAGGAAAATGTTCCTCTGTTTGGCTAGCATCAGAGGTAGAATCTCAAGAACACCAGGGAAGACTCTGGGGAAAAGAATTAAATAGTGAATTTTGATGGAGGAAGTATTATGGATGGCATGATTGAAGATGTCTAAATAATGGTGGGTGTTGAAAATTTATTGTTAGTTTCCGTAATGGAGAATATTGGTAAACCTAAATTCAGATTCAGTTCTAGAGAACAGATTTTGAGTGACATCCAGAAAAAGACTCTTAAAAATGAAGCAGAGGATGCCTTGTAGGGCCCTATCTACCCCTTCACAGATTCCTCAGGGATTGAAGAACACAGAAGATGAAGTGTTTGGCCAGTCAAAGCCAAGGAAAAAACCCTATGCTAAACTAAGAGAGATGGCTACCACTATATATTTAGCCCTTTTTAAAATCTCTAACCTAGACATAAATACAGAATAAAGTAATTGAACATGTTAATCAAATGTATAGTTTGTAAATTTGTTTGTAAATAAAAGTAGGTAGGTTATTATATTCAACAGTAGAGGGGAAAATTTATCTCTTGAAGGCAATTTAGAAAGACAAGCAGCAGCAAGTGAAGAAAAGGAGGAAGTGAGCATTGGAATGCCATTATACAATTGTAAATGTTGCTTATAGAGCTAGACTGGGGAAAACAATTTGAAGTGTTGCTGCTAGCTTTGGTGTATATTCTTCATAAATAGGGGAGAGGATCCCAAAAAGTTGCATGATGGCATTTATTGAATCCTATCAACCTAGAGGAAGATTCTGTCAAGGTGGACAAATTAGTAACTGTGGAAACTTGGCATGTCCATTATGCCAACAAAAAATATAGATGCTTCCAAACTGAGAGCTCCTGTAAACTACCATTCCAAATCCATTGAGCAGTTATTCCATGTTTGCTTCTGAGTTAAGAGAAAAGACAGAAAAAGTAGGACAACTAGAGAGATAATAAGAAGATCATAGATGGGAGACAATGTGATCTAGATATCATAAAATCTGGGGAATCATGCAGAACAACTGGATAATTACTAGTATTGTCTGGAAGTTGAATCATGGCAACTGGACTTTTTTTTAATTGATTCTAACCAACAAAAAGAAGTCCAGTTGCCATGACTCAACCTCTAGACAACTCTGCCTGGTTGCCTGAGAATCTTCATAAACAACTATCAGCATTATATAAAAGTGTCTTTACTGTACTGAAAATCAGAAAAGGGGACTACATATTTTTAGACACAATAGACACAGTCACATATTTTTTATTTTCCAAGTAAAATCTCCTTATATTTAACTGCTAAATGTTAGTGAACATGAGGTCTGGCTGTTCAAGATGAGATGAGATAATTTCTTCCACTTTTAGATGGAAAACTTCAGTTAAAAATAGCAAGTGCAAAGCTTCCATGCTGCTTTTTTCATGTCACTGAAGGTAGCATATGTGAAACTGCTTTCGTACAGATGCACATTTAAAATGCTGTTGTGTTCTCTTCAGGTGCTGCATCTCTTGCCCTTGGATATTTGTTGATTTTCTTAGTCATCACACCCCAAACAATCAGAGATGCTGCCAAAATTCCAGTTGCGGCTGCTATAATCACAGCCCAGTAAGGCACACTGTCTCCATTGTGATTTGCTTCAAGCTTTGAATTGTGTATTTGGCTATTTCTTGATGTGAAAAGATATGGGTATTCCTGCAGCAAAAAGAAAACATTTTCAGAACCTTTAGAGAATTTACTACTGATTGTTCTGTTCTGATAGTTTGAGAGCAAGCACATTTTATTTCAAAAGAGAACAAATAAAATTGGGTTGGAACATCTCCTGCCCTGGTGAGAATACTCAAATCTAAGTAAACATCATTAAATCTTCAAGAAGAAAAAGATTTTAGCATGAAAAACTGGTTGACATAACTTTCTTAATCCATGTATTTTTGTTAGCATAATGTATTACAGAATTACTTAAATCCTTTCAAGGCCAAGAGTTCTTCTTTGATCTTTGACTGTCATGCTTCATTTTTTATTGTAGCAGAATCTCTCCTTCCATTCTCTACCAGGTGAATGATATTCTGCTTACAAGTAAACCCCAGACCTTTTTTCATGAATCTCCCCAGCATTGCGGCATCCTTCCTTTCCTGATGTTTTGTTCCTGAAAAGAAGATCCATCTGTGGCTCCATCAGAAGTGGGACAGGTATGAATTGCAGGGATTATGTTTTTTCTTAATGCTATTTAATTGTTTTAGGCAATCAGATCATTTATAAGCTACATAAAGATCATAAAGGATTAGCAGTACTAATTTGAATAAATTTAAATTTTATTTTAACCCAAATGAAATACAATGAGGAGAGTTCCTATTACTGTTGCATCGGAATAATCCAGTATTTTCATTGCTGTCTTAAACCTGCTTATTGTCAATATTTTCTCCTTGATGTCAAAAGGCTTCATGTTTTGCCCAGGTTTTTTTCCCATTTTGTTTCATAGAATTACCCATTTTCTTAAAATGGGTAATTTTTTTTGTATTATCTGTTTTTGTACTATTTTCTGCAGTCTATGAACTTATCATTAAGAGAGATTTGAAACTTTAGGGAAAATTTATAGTGTATAATTCTTCTTTATGGGATAGAAACATGCTAGAGACCAGGAAAATATGAGTAGAAAGGGTTAATAATTTGTGCCAATGTAATAATTGATGGAGGCTGTTAAAAATTAAAAAAAATAATGGACTGAAAACATGATTGCTCTTATGACTTATGAGCGGATTGCCTATCGATATAGACTTTGTATGGACAAGCATAATGAGATATGAACTCATTTATACAAAATACAGTAGTAGGTTAAAAATGATAATCATATAAATGTATTAAGATATATACATATTGTACTTGAATAATGTTTGCATTAGATAAGTATGAATAGAATTATAACTTTATTGTTGTAAGGACATTGCATTTTTTTTCTTTTGTATTTCTTTCATTTTTTTGTTAAAGCACTTTTATGTATGCTTTCTTTTACAGTGTATGTATCTCGATTGTCTTTTTATGTTTTGATCTTTTTTTTCTCTTGTTCTTATTATTATTAAAAAAGCAATAAAATAATTTTAAAAAATAAAAAATGGGCAATTGCACCTCGTTGAACCTTCAATAAATATTCCTTCCATTTTAAAGAAGAGGAGGAGGAGGAGAAGGAAAAAGAAGAAGAAAACAGCATGATTTGGCTATTATTTTTTTAAATCTTACATAGCATGCAAGAAACATCAGTCCTAGTTTATAGTTTAGAATGTTTTCAACAGGGAGTTGTTGGGCAGATTCATACTGTGTGGCGAAAACATAGTTATTGAGTTTAATAGTTGCCAAGACATACTAAATATATACTATCTTTGGAACTGATGGCTCCATGTGGGGAAAGGCTTAAGTCCTGCTTATGAGCTTCCAAGAAGCATCTGCTTTGCCAGGGTGAGACATAGGATATGGGATCAGAGAGTTTTTAGTTTGCCCCAAAAGGGCTCTTCTTATGTTTTTATGTTAATGTTATAGAGCTAGGGGCTCTGTAACAACTAACTTGTTACTTACTGAGGTTGGACACTTGAGCTTCAGCCTTTCCTGTGTGAAATGATTATATGACTGCTTATAGCCAACTGGCTCCAGCTGAAAGAGAAACAAATAGTTTGCAACTGAAATTGAATCCTATAATCTTACTATGGGCACATACTAAGTCACATTTAAAAAATAATACGTTGCTCCATTATATTGCAGCACTCACTTTTTCTTGCTTCTGTCTCACTGTAATCCTTAATATATGACTGTACTTGTAAGTACAGTAAGAGAGAAAATGTTAGCAAGGCTCCCTGTTACGGATGTAGGCAAAACTTTTTATAGTTAAGTAATTGTACAAACATCCTGAAAGCAGGACATTAAAAGCCTACAGAAGTGAAATTTATATCAAAGGAATAAAAATAGCTTGTTATAAGCAACTGTGAACTTCATGTTAAGTGGCAAATTAGCAAGGCAAAATAATAAATCAATGTGGAAGGGCTAGAATATATGTTAGTTATAATACTGTCAGCTTCTTTGTGACAGGAAGAAAAATATGTATAGTAGTTAAGCCACATTGGCTAGAGATGAATAGAAAGAAATCAAACCTGTGCAACCTGACCCTATTTTAATGGGTTTCACTTGAGGATAAGTGAACATAAGTTGCCGGGTTAGTGTTCTAGCCTCCCCAAACTATCCAGAAATACAGGAATGAACTGGCTGTGAGGCAAAAGGTGATTCAGCATCTCTCTTTGAAATCAGGGCAACTTAAAGGAGGAATGAAATTGGCAATGACAACAGGCAATATTGTTTTGTTGTTAAGTTTTATTAAGATGGAATTCTAGGTATCTGAGTAGAATCCCTGACAGGCATTAGAGCAACAAAAATTATAAGACCTTTTGGGTAACCTGCAACCCACTCTCATTTCCATCTTCCTCACTGATCTGGAGGGAACTCAATTGCTTCCCCCAATTAAAGAGGGAACAATTCTGGCACACAAGCTAGACCTTAGATTGGATGGGCTTCAGCATCAAAAGAAGTTATGCAATCAATGGAAATGTTGTGCTTTCTCTATTTCCTGAACTCCATGTGTATTGCAGAGTTAACCCATTTCTTGGTTCTTATTGTCACAAGGAACTTAAAACAAGGAATATGCTCCACTGTGACTTTAACTCTGGTCAGGCAAAATATTTTCTTAATTTGATCATATTGCTATGAACTTTTGCTCTAACTTTCTTAATCTTCATTTGTCATTGCTTGGATACATATTAAGACTGGAGAGCAGGTTACTAATAACTTATATTTTTTCTTAATTTTGTCTTCCTCATATTCAGCTTAGGCTATTATTCATATTGTAAAGGAAACAGACTGAAGTAGAGCCACTGATGCCAAACTATTAAGTGATTCCTTATGGTATTTACTCTAAACACTATAACTCAGTAATAGAATCCATCCTTTTCATTAAAAAAAAACCTCCCAGTTTCCATTCCTAGCAAGAAATACTCTTTTCCAAAATGTTGGAGAAATGCTGTCAGTCAAAGTAGGCAGGGCCAAACTAGACACAACAGCATGAGGCATCGTAACGTAGGTTATATCATATCTCTGTTGGGTCATGCAGATTCTCATCATTACTGTGAAATTAACAAACAAAAGACTTGTGCAATGCTTTGGAGTGTGTGGGAAACAGTAGCGAGTGCACACCTTTCAGCTATTCATTAAATGTTGCTGCTTTCATGACTCAATTATAGATAGTGCATTTATGCTCCTAAACACTACAAAGGATCTTTCTCTAGTCAAATTCAAAGCTTTGCCCAGCCCTACTGATCAACATAAACTGAAGGAATATAAAGTTGGTTTATTTAATCTAGATTAAAATAGATATATTGTTATCTCTGGTAATTGATAACAGATTTTTGCTGTTCAGGACTGAACAAGGAGGTTGTAAGGATTTATTTTTTTTTTGGGAAAAGCAGCTGAGAACGTGCTGATTTGTCATACTTCCTCTGCAGGCGTTACTGGAAGGACAACAGAGAGAATTCCATCAGAGATTCTAACATTGCCTGACCCAGAAAAACCTTGAGAAGGAAAATAATTATTTTAAAAAGAACTCCTTCTGTTCCTACTCATTGCAAAAAGGTTAGAAGAGTCACTAGCCTAAGAAATGTATAACTTTCTAATAATTCAAGAAAATAAAACAACTCTAAACTCTTTTGTTTCCAAGGAACAAAAATGCATAAATCTCAGAACCACAAGGCAAATTTAATCTTACAAATTATCTCTGTAGGTCTTTTCTCACTAATAATTCAAAATATTATCCACGCATCCTTGAGTTGGCAGAAAACTATACTTTGCTATCTCCATTACTCATCCATATTATTTTATTTATTTTTATTTATATCCCACGTGTATTATTTTATAAACACCTCAAGGCAGTAAACATATTTAAATGCCTCCTTCTTCCTATTTTCCTCACAACAGAAACCCTGTGAGGTGAGTTGGGCTGAAAGAGAGTGACTAGCCCAAGGTCACCCAGCCACTTTCATGACTAAGGAGGGACTAGTCCATTACCTTACCACTAGACCAAACTGGGTTTGTATATCAAAATAAGGCAAAATGAAGTAAAATAAGAATCATGTTGCAAACATCCTGCCCTATATTCAGGAAAAGGACTGCCTTGTTGTTTTTTTATGCCAATAAGTGATCCTAGGTGGAAGGGAAAGGAATGACAGGGACTCCACTAATCCCTGCTCTGAAACTATTCCCATTAAATGCTGTAAAAGTAGCAGCACTGAGCAGGCTGCAAGAGTAATAGACAGGTGGTTAGAGTCTATTTATAGTCTCCTCCAATCTCAGGGAAAAGAAGAAAACACATTAAGATGGCTATGAGGGTTAGCCCTAGATGAGTTCTGAAGTCCCTTCCAATTTAGGGATTCTATGATTCACTTACCATATTATTCCAGAGTGCCACTGCCATGTCAGCATGACCTCTCTCAGAGAAATGAAAGCAATCCACTGAAAAGAAACTCAGGTCTGGTTTCCCTTCCTATGATTTAATATAAAACATTATTCCATTTCAGAAAATAATTTACTCCTTGTTAGCAAGGATCTGGCATTTGTCATGTAATTTTTGGCTACCTGTCCCCTGTTTCTAAGCCAGTTGCTAGTCAAACCTTACCTACCAAATGAAGTAACAGAATTATTCTGCATAAATATAGGTCTTTCAGTAACCACCAGTTTTGAATTGGCTTTTCTCATAATGTGTAAACCTCACCATCTGAAATTTGTAGGGCTAGAATGCTGCAAACCCAAAGGGAGAGTCTTCCAATTGGTAATTTTGATAAATATTTACTTTTAATAGATGGAATGTAACTAAAAAAGAGGTTTTCCCTGCTAATCATGTCTGACTCTAGGAGATAGCGCTCATCTCTGATTCACAGCTGAGGGAACCAGCATTTGACCGAAGAAGCTTCCATGGTCATGTGGCTGGTATGACTACACACCTAGATACACGGAACAATGTTACTTTTCTCACTGAAGGCGGTACCAATTTATCTACTTGCATTTTTTACATGCTTTTGAATTGCTAGGTTGGCAGGAGGAAGAGCAAGTAACGTTATATGGCAGCACTTGGGTCTCGACCTGTGCCATCCCCATCCATCATGCCCTCTCATGGGCATACAACCATCAGAATGTATGCCTATATATTTTTTTTTAACTTAAAAAAAAGAGGGGACATATCTATATTAAAGGCCTCCTCTCCATCTCCTAATGAATGTGTGTGTTGTATCTGCTGGACATGTGAATCAGACATAGTTGAGGAATTATGCCACCTGCCATGGCAGGCTCTTCTTCTGATGAAGGAATCAAGCTCTTTGGAATTCTTTCCTTGCTGAATAGATAGGTCTAAATTCTTTGTTCACTTGTAAAATATCTTTTAATACAAACTTAAAATAGTTGTTTTCAATATTTTTGGTTTTTGTTTGATTTTTTTGCTCTATTGTAATTTACAGGGATACTTTAATTATCAGAGGCATAGGTATACTGAAGATAAAGTACATTTTGGCTCTCAGTGGCTAAGGGAAACAAATAAGGTATCTGTTTGAAAATGAAAAGTTTGAGAGAAAATTTAAAAGTGCATTGAAACTAATTTAGCAAGAACAAATATTTTTGAAGCCAGTAAACTTTTGCCTTAAATCTGGTGGACTTAAGTCCATGGAAGATGATGCTTTAATGAATGTGTTAAATATATTTAAGATGACACAATTTTCTATTGTTTTACTGGATATTTTTTGAAGCTTAATAATTTGATAATTTTGAGAACGCCTTTCAATTACCGTAACATGAAATAAATACTAATATGGAAACTTGTTATCACAGGTTAATTTCCAGCACAGAGTTTTCCTGTCTCCTGATATCTTCTCAAAACCCATTTCAGCAGTTAAGCTTTTCAGTTCCGATTCACCAGCTGAGAAATGCTGGAGTAGTAGTGAAGAGATATGCAGAGCAGGCCTAAAATGATGTGTAATTGTATGCACTTGGATCAAAAAAATATGTCTTAAACCCAGGTATCATTTTGGTGGGCCTATTAAACATAAGTTATATGGTTCACATATAAATCCTTGTCTATTAGGTCAGTATTTTTTATTTTTAATATTTTTTTAACATTCCTTTTAATTCAATTGTTTAATTTCTGACATTCTAGCTGATACATCTAATCAGACATGGTAATGTGTGTGTATAGTGTAACATATTAGCTTTAGACATTATTCATTGTTTCTGAGATCCAGAATTAGTTCATCCTTGCCTTCTAGAAATTAAATAAATGTAATTCATACAGATTTTCTGGGGCCTCAAATCTGATCAACAGAATTGAATTTTACTGTTTCTGGGACAAAGGTGGGAATTGATGGTGTTGCTTACTTGCTCCTCTGTTTTGCAGTTTCCTTGCAGAAAAAGCAGAGAACACGATTATAAAGAAAATTCAATCCCCTTCCTGTGTATCTTATGAAATAAAATACATTAGGGTATAATAATGAATGCTTCAGCAACAAAAAGAACTTACGCTGTCTAGTGGTAGGAAAGTGTTTTGGAAAAAAGGTTGGACAACAATGGTAAAATCCTTCCGCTGATCATAACGACCACTGTTGATCAACATTGTACTTTTAATCTGTTTGGGAATGAAAAGTAGTCAATTTCAAGGTCATTTTTTTCTCCAGTGTACAAATGGTTACTCAGGTTTCTCCTGCCTTCTAGAAACTATAAAAATTCAGTTCATACAGATTTTCTGAGGCTTCAAATCTGATCCTCAGTGTTAAATTGTACTGTTTCAGTGGTAGGAATTGATGGTTCTGCTTACTTGTTCCTCTGTTTTGCAGTTTCTCAGAGAGAAAAATGGTGGTGTAAATCGGATCGTACCATAGAAAGCTACCCAGCTGGGTTCCTGAAATAAGTTACTTTAAAAAAATGTTCTGTTCAGTTGCTACGTTGTTAGCTCTGATCATTTGCTGTATTTTCAGCTATAATCTAGAATGTCAAAGGCCATCTGCAAAAGAGCTTGCCTTATGACAGATAGAAAGACACTGCTTTTGAATTCTCAAAGCAGGAGTTTCCATAATTGTGTCACCAGACCAAAAGACTCAAGATTCTGCTGTCTCTCATTGCATTTCTGGCACAAATCAAACTACAAGTTAAGTGTTTAGAGAATTACAAAATATAAATTGGTACACAATGACAGAGAAAAGATAACAGGAAAAAGAAAGTTTGGGGTTTGATGTGAATCGCAAGTGAATTTATGTAGGAGAAGAATGGATAGGCAATTGCTGAAATATATATGAATGGTACTCTTTTTCTTTTCAGTATCCACACCTAGAAAATAAGTAAACTATTCATGTATATAGTATTAGAGAGATGAAAATCAATTTAAACTCATTCTGCATGAGTACCATTTTCAAGTACTGCTTTGTTCTGTCAAATGTTCTACAATTTTTAAATTGCAGGAATAGTCAAGCCACATACAATTATCTTTAAAGACAACATCCCAAAGTTCACTTTTCTACTGTGTGGTATTTCCAGATACACACTAATGGTTTAATAGACTCATTCTCTGTGAATTTTATTTACATCTGGTTATGACAAGTTCCACTTTCATTGTACTACGATTCACTTTACTTTCACTATCACTTTAAAAGAAATCCATGATAGAATTTGTTTCCATCCCTATGATGTTTGTTTAAAAGGATTTGCTTTTTTTTACCTGAAAATCTCTGTTAATTATTTCCATTTCTTGAAGATCAGGAGAGTTTCCCCAAGAATTTAGAAAGCATGGGCACAGGCTCCTAAAAATGATCAACGTTGAAAGTGAAGATCAGTGTGAACCAATTTAAATAACTTAGAAAAAATTACATATGCTGATCCATGTCATTCTGAATATCACTTTCTGTGTTTTGGGTGACAGTGCTGAAAATGAGTTATTTTTACCAGATCTAGTGGTTTCATAACAGACTGACCAGAAGAATATGCTTCTATTCTAGGCTAAAGATAGTGCATGGTTAACTATAACTAAGGATGCCAGTTTGCGTGTAGCAAATTTAGCACATAAATCTACTGTTGCCTGATGTGAATTTAGTGTGGCTTGTTGAATTGGAGATTCAGTCTAATTGTTTCTGAACTATATTTTCCAGCATTCTTAATTATTGATTAGGCTGATTATTGCGACTTAAAGTTGTTCTTCAAAATGTGGAAAACATTGATTTCCCTCTTGGAGGATTCAAGCCTCCAAGAAGAATATTGAAATTCTACTGTTTTTATCTTGGAGAATGAAATTAGCAATATGGACAAAGCACTTCATTCTCCCCAGCCAAAAGTAGTGAGTTTGTTGTGAGATGGTTACTCAGATCTTCTTCTTCTTCTCCTTCTTATTCTCCTCCTCCTCCTCCTTCATCTTCTGGCATTTCCTGTCAGAGGTCACCACAGTTAATCTTCTGTTTCCATCTTCCTTGGTCTTCAACATCCTCCTCAGTAACACTGACCTCCTGCATATCCTCTCTCACAG
>JANHZU010004158.1:19054-30148 GCA_032468055.1 Acrochordus granulatus | reverse complement strand
CCATTACATAGATTTTCAGGCCACTTACAGGGCAACAAATTTGGTACTAAATGACAGTTATGCCAAGAGTAATAATGATAGCAATGGGTATATAAATGAAAATAAATAATCTTTAAAAAATCTCCCACTTCAGTAACAATTATTCTTTACTATAGAAACTATAAAGTAATATTCATTCCTCTGTATATCAATTGCATTCCGCCTTATAAAGTCTATCAAAAGACTTCGTATTTTTGCCTATAGTTCTGCTAAGTTTGGGTGGTAATTTCCAATATCCTTGCCTGGAGCTCCTCAAGTTCACAGATAAGTAAAATTTCCATCTTTGTCTTAATAAATAATGCGAGATTCCTAAACTTGCAGACTAAAGAAACTAAATAGATTTGTACCTGAGACAGGAATTGTGTTAGAGGGGTTGTAGTCAGAACATGGAATAGTAGTCCCAAAGCTCTTTTCCTGAAAAAAAGATGCAGAACAGTGAATGATACATGGGTTTCAATATTCCAGTACAGACAAAGATGAAGGCTTTGAACAGAAAGGAGAAGTAAACTTCTCCCTTAGGAAATAATTTCATGCAGCATGAAACATTCTTGTGCCAAACCTCCTTTCATCTCCAATCAAGGACAATTATAATAAAATATCATGCAACCAATGTTTTTCATACTTGAGGTTGTGCTTCAGTCCGTGACACCACGGGAAAAGGTGAGTAATTACTGTTCTTGTACGTGAATATATACTGGTGCTCCTGAAAAGATAAGACAGTGAAAGCAGCTGAAATAAGTAATCACTGATGAAGTCATCAGAAGAGAGCCAGTAATTTGACTGATAGAAAATGTCTATAGTCAATTCCCAAAGAGACATCCAAGCACTAGAAGTATATTATGAACAATCTGACTCCTCTGTGGATGATTAAGATCTGTAAGAAAGTCAGGGCTAATGAGCAGTAAGAGGAGTCCAGACACAGAGGGACAGCAAATACCATTTGAAACTGAGATGGGCATAACATAACACACAGAATACCTATCTTACATGTGCAAACCATGTTTTGACTTATCAATGAAACAGAGTACTTTCGCTATACCTTGGTTTATATGGATTTGGAAAAGTTGCTAAATTCTAATGAAAATGCAATTGTAATTGAAACCAGACTTGTGAATTCTCTGCTTTTTATTAATGGTGCATTGTAACATTCTTGAATGAAATGGAGTTTGGTCAGATATACAGCTGAATTTGATAATGAAAGATGCTTATATCCTGAAGGATGACTATTTCTTGGAAAGAAACAAGGGAAGTGCAACTCTATTGATTCTCTTTTACTTGTCAGCAGTCTTTGTACACAGGGCTATAGTAACAATATTCTACCTACCTGCTGTATATCTCACATTTAGGTACTGTCCATCTCACTCCTGGAGTAAGTAGGAATTATTAGCTAAAGTAAACATTCGATGGCAAGATTTTAACTGGAATCAGGTGCTCTATCGTAATATCCTTTATGGTTTGTATCGACACTTGGTTTATTTCCAAGTGGAGTTTTATGTGATGGTTTGGATCTCTAAAGCTCTTCATTGGTTGGACTTCAGTGTCTGCTTCTTTCTCCATATGCATGTTGAAGCACAATAATCATGCAAGGTGATTATTTCTCAGGCATCCCCCTACATTTCAAAGCTCATAGGAAAGGCTATTAGAGAAAATGCTTCTTGCTGGTGGATCATGAAACCCTTTCCTCTGGAAAATTTAAGATTTTTTAAGAATTCTTAAATTTTAAGAATTTTTTTTCTTTAATTCATTGCCAAATTAACCTTATTATCAGATTTTTGCCAATTAACCTACTACCGGTGGTTTCATGACTGAGTTTAGAGTCTCAGATTTACTACTTTGACTCAGCATTTAATTTTTATCATGTTGGATCTTGCATTTGTAATTGTATTATGCTAATAAAATTGTAAAGATTTGTTTCTATTTTATTGCATTATTATCCTATTTCTAAAGAAAAAACAACCCTTAAAGGCCAATTTTATAAGCATCTGATGAAAAAAGCAACTCAAATAAATTTTGAGATGTGATCTTTGGATCTAGTTTTGTTGTTCCTTGAAATGAGTAGCAAATAAAAACACACATTGACTGGAAAGCACAGTTGAGCTCAAAACATCTCTCTTCCTTTTTCAATGTCACACTAATGCCACAAAGAAGTGATATTTTATTGATGAACAAATGTCCTTGTGAATACCTTTGAAAGCCCACTAACAATTCTGGAACATGCTTTTTCTCTCTGTTCAATTGTTGTGTTTCTGACCATAATGGGTGGAGAGAAACAATAGCTCAGTGAAGTACAGGAATAATTTAGAATCTCTTTGGAAATTGGAAAAGTCATGCTTGAAACTTTGGGAATTCTGCCAGTTGTTGTAGATTATCCTGGGCAAGATAGACAATTGTTTGACTTTCAGTGTTCTTTCTATGTTCTTAGGGAAGTTTTAATTGAAATTGCCACCTCCTTGGCTGCCAAAATTAGAGTTTTTGTCATGTCAATGACTTGATGAAAAGTCAGTTATCCTGAATTAGATGTTGGAATTCATTATTCCTTTTCTGGGACATTCATTCATCATAACATTTGAAGGAATGTTAGGAAGACAAGGAAGAGAGATGTTTTGAGCTCAACTGTGCTTTCCAGTCAATGTGCATTTTTATTTGCTACTCATTTCAACATTTGGTGATGATTGCAATTCTGCTTCATTAGCTACTTACAGCAGCCCCAGTTGACATCCATCCTCATGATGCTGGCTTTCTCTCACCTTTAGGCCGTGATTAACCAGCCTTATCTAGCTTTTTTTCTCCAGTGCAAAACATCAGCCAGTCACAAAACATAGAAAAGAGCAAAGACAAAGGGAACCTGGCATAGTTTTGTCACTATAAAATGACGAATCAAAAATGGCTCCAGAACTGTTATGCTCAAAATGGTTGCTATGGAGTACTTTTACAGGACAAGAGAGCATCCTATCACCACATTGGCCAATCAGATGTTTCTGGAAATATTGGGATCAAGATTTAAACATAATATCTTTCTCCTGTTATTGCTCCCCAGCAAAGGATCTATTGCTTGACAATTATTGCTTTCCTTTAGGAAAAGGAAATTAGGATTAATTATTACTGTCCATCAGCTTCCGGACTATAGGTAAAAGGTAAAAGTTTCCCCTGCCAGTCATGGCCACCTCTAGAGGGTGATGCTCATCTCTGTTTCCTAGTGAAGAGGAAACACATTTTTGTCCAAAGACACTTCCATAGTCATATGGCCAGCATGACTATACACCGAGACACATAGACGCTGTTACCTTCCCACCGAGGGGGTACCTATTTCTCTATTTGCATTTTTGCATGCTTTTGAACTGCTAGGTTGGCAGGAGTTAGGCAGACAACAGGAGCTCACTCCATTACATGGCGGTTCTTGGGTCTCAAACTTGAACTGCCGACCTTCCAGCTGACAAGCCCATCATCTTAACTGGTTGTATTGCAGTGTTATTAAATCATGCTGGTGAAAAGATACAAAGCACCAATTTATTTGTTCCAAAAAGGAAAAAGAAGTTACATTTAGAGATGGATTTCTTACTCTTTGGAGTTGCATTTTGTCAATTTTGTTCTGTTTTTGCATTAATCTAGATTTTTATTTAAAAGTGCACTAAAATTATATATGTATTTGGATTTTTTTTAAAAAAATGCCTCTAAATATGCATTTATAAACATATTTTGCCCTGAACCATATGTTTTATATGCATAATGCCATTATTTTTAATTGATAAAGTACTGAAAAATAGGAAAAAATACAAAATCCTATCTGCACATCACTTTGAATACACAAGTCAGGCTCACTGCTACAGAAATATACAAACAATAAATTATTCTAACATTATCTGCGTATTTTGAAATAATACAGACTTTAGATACTTTAAATTTCTTTAAAGCATCTTTCTTGAACTTGATGTCTGCCAGATATGCTGGAGAATAATTTCTGTCATCCACAAATCTGGAAGGTACAAGATAAAAAAACTTCAGCTGGCCCTGTGGTGTAGTCAAAACAACTTGGAGCTGAATATGCTCAAAACTGTGGACATGACAGTGGAAGTTAGGAAGAGTCCTCCTATTCATCCCCTTTTATCATACTCAGCAACATGGTATCAGCAGTACCTCCCTTCAAGTTTCTGCACTCTATAATCTCCCAAGACTTGAAATGGATGGCTAATATTAGTACCATCATTAAGAAGGCACAACAGAGGATGTACTTCCTATGTCAGCTCAAGAAGTTCAACCTGCCTCAAGAGCTGTTGACACAGTTCTACAGAGGGATCACTGAATTTGTCCTTTGCACTTCTATAACTGTCTGGTTTGGTGTAGCAGATACAGACTCCAACAAACAGTCAGGACTTGGCCAATACAGTTCTGAATCTGAACTGAAAAAACCTTGGTTTGAAGCAGGTGTGGAAACAGACATTGCAAATGCTGCTGAAATAGAACACCAACTATCCTTTGCCATCAGCCACGTTAGCTGAAGCTACTAGGTATTGTAGTTCAGCAACAACTGGAGAGCCACACAGGTTTCCCACCTTCAGTGATAGAAAGTATTTCTCTGGGAAAAGAGATAATATTAAAAGTATGTGTAGAAAATATTCTCCTACCTGAGAAGGACACTTTGGATCAGGTATTTCTGTGAAATGATAAGGCTTCTTCTGGCCAGCTGGGGTCAACTAACATTAAAAATAGAAGGAAAATGGTAAGTGAGGTTTGCTCAACTGATCCGTCCTCCACTTATTCCTTTGCAGGACTGACTGTAAGTCCTATGATGAAGATAATACCCTTGCTTCTGAGTGATTCTTAGCTGAAGCACTTGACTAAAATTGTCCTAATATGAATGAAAGTTATACCCAGTTTAAGAACCACTGATACAGAAAAATATAAAATAACTTTTCTTTTTTTAATTTTTTTTTCTCTTGTATGTGTTACATTCATAGAACAAGATGTTGTTCCCTGGGAGCTGGGTGGTGTAAAAATGTTATAATTAAGGAACTTAAATTTATTAAACTAAGGAAAAACAAATTTTCCACATTACTTCCTTGTGGAGCGTTTTCCCTGGAGCAAGCAAACCTTCTTCTCAGAGATGTTAACCAAGTAAAGTTATTTTTCTAATTTGTTTTAAAATTCTCACAGCATCAGACATTTAACTTGTACATATTGCAGCCTTGCAAACTACACAAGAGGAAAAACCTCTGGTCATATTTTCTGGAAGTTAGAGAACCTGGATGGTGAAGCACAACAGTTCTTAGACCCTGTTAAAGTAGTGTTCTACCTCTTATTTCAACATTGTTCAAGGGCAGCCTCAAGGTCTGTAAAATCTGCCTCATTCAGAGCATATTGTGAGCAATGTCTTTCCTTATTTCCTCACCGCTTCACCTGGTTTTTCACCTATTATGATAATTCAGTTAAGAAACAACAGATGGACCAGCTGTACAATATATTTTGATTAATTGTATTCAAAGCTATCAATGCAAAAAGATCCAGAGAAATGTTCATATGACTCTTCGAACAATTATGAAAAAAAGAGTGAGAAGTGGCTTAAAAGAGAGAGATAAGGAGCAAATAGAAAATTGCCACTTGGGAAAGTGAGCTTAATAGTCTAGCAATAAGCTTTTCTTTTAAAATACAGAAAAAGGTAGATCACAAACTTTTTAATTAGTTTTTTAAAAGGAGAGGGAAAATCAATGATCTGTTCTCCAGCTCAGGTAACTTGTACTGTATGTCTAATTTTAAACCAGAATTTAATCAAATCACATTTCATAATCTAGAATACAAACATTTCTTTCCTTATCAGGGCATCTGACGTGCAATAAGTGGAGGGCTGAGACAAGACCTTTGACATTATTATGTATGTTTATGGATAAAACAGAAATATGGATAAGATAACTAAGTGTACCTCTTCATCCAAGATTGCAATCTTGATTCAAGGATTTAACTTTTGTCCTACCATATCAGATAAATGAGGTCATTAAAGTGAAGGAATTCCGCATCCAAAAGAAAGTTGGAGCTTGTTTTTTACAGCAGAAGCCATCGATATCTGTTTTATGAGACTGTTGAGTTGAAAATTAATGCATCAAAAAGAAACCAAGCTGAAGAAGTTATACCCAATGTGGCAGTCAAAACAACAGATTTTGCTCAGGGACAGCTGAATTCAAATTCTTGGTTAGTCATGATGATCTGTCTCTGATTAGTCACTGTCTCAAAGCCTCATCATGAAAAAGGGCTATACTTATTCCTATTGCTGTTTTCTCCTTAGAATGAAAAACACTGAAAGATCTTCCCTATATATTCATGCCTCTTACCATATTATTCCAGAGTCCTATTCCTACAGCAGCATTTTTTTCCCCTGAGATTTTCATCAGTGCCTCCTTTGTTGAACAATCATGATTAACCTGCAAAGTAATTTAGAATGGAGGAGTACTGAATGTTTGTTTTGCATTCACAGGCAAAACCAGAGTTTAAAACAGACAACCCAAAAACCCAAGTACTTTATACATTAATTGTAATACACTAGCGGAAAAGGCTTCCAACATTATTTTCCCATGACTAAAATCTAAGTCTGTTTTGTATGTGTGTATGCGTGTGTAAAATCAAAAATTAGCCTTATGTATATTTTGCATTGTACAATTATTAACTTTTAAATTTTCTTAATAGAAAAATGAGAAATTAACTATATTAAATCCAAACTTGTAAACCATCCTTCAGCAGCAGAAAACTCATGTTCATTTGGAAAAAAGAAGCAACTTTTTCAGTCCATCATGTCCATATCAATAAATGTCATTCCAGCCATTTTTTAAACTTTGTTGTGATTCCAGCCATTTAGTATCTTTTTTTTTTTTTGCAACCTTAAAAGATTACAATATCTATGTTTGGTGTGCTCCTAGCAAAGTTTGGCACCTAGGAGTTCATGATGTTCTTTCCAACTCTTCCTGTGACTGCCGCAGCTCCTAAAGCTAATGTACTTGTATATAGTCTTTTAAATGCAAAGCTCATTTCCTGGTAGAGGGGTTGAATCCCATAGAATAAAATCTGGTTACCCATGTGTGACAAATCCCAAAGTGCCTCCTGATGGTCAGTCTAACTTTCCAACCCTAAGTCATCTAACTTGAAAGAAAACTGGTTCATATTATTATGAACTATTTCATAGGTTCATACTATTCATAAATAGTACTGGTCTGCAGAAGCCTGGACCTGGGTGACTTTAAGGAGTAGCAACAAATATAGCTGTACTGGTTAGGAGAAGAGGGAGGTTGGTCAAGAGGCACTCTCCACATCACTCTTTCTCTGTGCTTTGCCCATCAACTGCTTGCGCTGTCATTCCTTTATGACTGCTCCACTTATTCTCTTCCTGGCTGAGCCAACAACTTCCTAGACTCCAGAACAGTCAAAACTGCACAAGGCCAGCAGAAAGGAGTAAGGCAGGTTACTGAGTGTAGGGATGGCAGCTGCTGCAGAGGCAGAGAAAAGGGAAAGAAAACTCTCACCTTTTGCACCCTGTTTGCTGCCTGCTGGGCCTAGAGGGAGGGAGGGAGGGAGGGAGAAGGAATGGGTCAGGATTAGGGTGTAGTGGTTGATAAACCAGGCTAGAAACCAGGAGATCATGAATCCTGCCTTAGGTACAACACAGGCAGGGTGACCTTGGACCAGACATACCCTCTAAACCCTAGGAAGAGGCAATGGCAAACCACTTCTGAAATTTTACCAAGAAAACTGCAGGGAGTTGCCTAGGGAGTTGCCAGGAGTCAAAAGCACTGATTCAAAAGTACCAAAAAAAAAGCCCAGAAAAAATAAGAGAGTTGCTATTCTTACTGTAGTGAAAGACATATTTGCTTCTTCAAATGAAATTTGGAGAGCTGCAGTGAAATCATTCCTGAGGGCAAACTTTTCAGATGCCAGCAGCTTTTCCAAAGTATCCTATAAGAAAGGATAACAGAGCTTTTTCTCTTAATCACAGAGAACAGAGTCCAAGTTACACATTTCTTCTGATTTAAATAAAATCGATTTTGTATGCCTAATACATTTGAATAATACAAGTACTGTACATAGTGAAAATATAAAAGAAATAAGGGGGAAATCTATTTAAAATAATTGTTAAAAATGCCCCAGTGGCTATGAAACATTTTACATAAATCCATTTTCTTAGAAAAGCATAAGCCTAATAAGATAATTAGATTTCACAGTAGACTTTCCATATCCAGCAGGGATTTCAGAAATGAGGACATCCCAGTGTTGCTCTTGCTATCTCTAAATAACCAGATATATTTAGCAGCAGATTTAATCAATTTTATCAGTTTGGCAACTGATGATGATGGTGGTGACCTTGTAACATCTTGTTCCAAATGCTCTCAAAACGGCCATGATAGGCTCCTTGGTACAAATACCATGTGAAAGGGATATGAAACACTAAAAAAGAGTTGTTTATTTGTAATATACAACTGGAGGCACATTTTCTTTGCACTAAACTCAGTATATTACTCACCTGATATGACCATTTCCATATAGATTCATCCAGTTTGGAGCAATTGTTGAAACAAATGCATGGATTAGGAACTATATTCCTAGAATATATTAGTAGGAAAGCAAAGTAAAAATATGCAAAGCCATAAAATCCTCCTTTAAAGCATGAAGTTTCTAGAAATCTAGCAAAGGGTTACATGTTTTCAGAAAACAGCTTTTTGGCATAACCAATTAATTTATCTCTTCTTGTGGAATGTGCAAAATGTTTTGAATTTAAAACATCTCATGCTCAAAATTGGATGAAATGACCTTCCTAGAAGTATTTTAGTGCTGTTTCATTCATTCCAATCAATATTCAGAGAGTTGTTCAAACTTGGAACACGTCTAGGTTTTTGGAATAGAATGGGAACACCTCCAGGAAGATCAGAGCAGCTGTTTGTTTGTTTGTTTACTTGAAATAGGAAGTTTTAAGCTCAAAATAATTCACATTCAAAATATTTTGCATATCACTACTCTTCCTCAAAACATTTTACTATCCCTCTAAAGGACTGGTATTTTTTTCTGATATGGTAATTCCATGATAAAAGTTCATCTGATAGTATTATCTCCGATTGATTGATTGATTGGCTATTGAAATCTTGAGGTTCCCAAATACCAAGATACCAACAAAATCAATAAAAATGTTTCAATATGCTACATTAAATGCACCTAAGGAATGTAATTGTCATGCACAACATATGTCAGTTTACAGGTTATGAAACTTGTTGCACCTGAACTGCTTTCATATGTAGCATGCACCAAGATGCTATAAATCCAAGTCATGTTTCCTTTTGTTCAGTCACATAAATACATGCAGTGCATTCTTTGAGGCAGAGTGGAAGAAGAAAAAAGAGAGAACTCCAACATATATTTTTAAAAGTCCTTGTTTATGCCATCTACTCCCTAATTCTTCAAAAGCGGTTTGAAGACAATCTGCTAAATTTTTTGAAGAAATGTGAGTTACCTGACATTATTTGGAACTATGCATGAAAGAGTTGAGACTGGGAGCAATGTAAAATCCACCAGATTTACAAAGACTTTAGGAACCTGCAGTGATAGAAGAATAGCCAAATGAATTATTGTAATAGTTTCCTGTAGCAGAAAAGGATTTCTATCGCCAATCTTCACTGTTCACAATGTAAACTATTGTGTCCTCATATACTTGCTCACTACTTCAGGATGGAGGGAATGAGAAAAGCAGCTTCAATAAGATAGTGGATATTGATTTATTTATGCAAACAGTTTATCTCAGTCAGATGAAGACTTACCAAATATATTTATCCAAAATGTTAACATTGTTTGGTATTATTCTTGGTTAGGTTTCTGAGCAGGTTGCACACACCCAATCCATCTGGTTAGTATCAGTTTAGTGTATTGTGGATGAATGGAATATCTCAGTTTAACATTCCATTTATATATATGCATAACTGTACACAAACAATACTGTACTTGTTGGTTTCCTGCATTGTAATATAATAGTAATTGTCCATAGATAATACTAGATAAAACAGGGGTGATGTATGAGTAATGAGAAAGATGTGTGACATCGAGACTGGTTCCTATTCCCTTTTCTTGAACTCCAAAACAGCTTTCAACATTGAAACAGCTTTCAACACATTTCAGCATTGGAAATAGAAATGCCTCTGTAATTCAGTGTGAGTAAATTATGTAATCAGTCTTTTTTTTACGAGGGATGTTATGTGTGGGCAAGAGCTTGCATTATAAATATTAACATTTTACAGGTTTTTATTCATTAAAGTTATTTAAGAATTTGAATTGAGCTAGTAATTATTGTTATACTAAAAAACCATTCTGGGACAGATAAGCAGTGGACAGAGTATCTGTACGTAATTTGTGTATTAAGGTTACTAAAAATAGGTAGTATTAGTAGTAATACTATCAGCCTGAATCAATTCACTACAGGATGAAGGACCTTTGATAATAGACTATAATCTATTTTGCTGGTCCAAGAAAGGTTGGTAGATAAATATTTTTCAGCTTTCCAGTCAAGGACAGAAAAAAGAAGAATGACAGGCCCAAAGTCACCCAGTTCCTTCCATGCCTAAGAGAGTACTAGAACTGGGTCTCCCCATTCCCTTAATTACTATATTACTTTATTATATTATATTACACTAGCTATCACATACACATGCATATGCATGTACATAAGCTTATATTTCAAAAGTACTGAATCTGGGAAAATGTTCATACTTCACTGGATAAGAAATCCAATACTCCTTCAAGTTTCTTTATGCTGTTGAGGTGAGAAATATCCTGTTCAAAATAAAATACTTTAAATGAGAACGTGGACAAGAGTGCAATCATTTTTCATTTCAAATAAAACACTTCAAAATGTTTCCCTCCCTTTCATCAACATGGAAAGGAATCTCAAGTAAATATGCCTTGAGAAAGAGAGGGAATCTTCCATTTCTTATCATGTCACTGTCTTAATTTAATCATTAAAAATATGTCTGTGAAGACTCTCACTCGTCCAGGGTAATTGCATCGCAACAAAGTTTAAAAAAACAGGCATCTGGACTG
>JANHZU010004157.1:375584-419511 GCA_032468055.1 Acrochordus granulatus | reverse complement strand
CTTTAAAAGTATTGAAATTACATAAAATGCACACATTTACTTGTATTTTTCGTTTTAAACATATTGTATGGCTCTCACGGAATTACATTTAAAAATATGTGGTGTTTATGGCTCTCTCAGCCAAAAAGGTTCCCGACCCCTGGTCTACATGGTTCATAATTGAGGTACTGTAATTCCATAGTTATATTTGAATTATGGCTTTCCCAAAGTTATAACTGTTAAGGCATTAGAGTATTTGTTTCATTTAATAGTATTAAAATTCAGTAAACGATATATCTGTTCTTTCAAGCCATAAAATATGGCTTGAAATGAGAAATACCAAAAATATGAACACAAAGATGTGGGAATAAATGTGAGGTGAAATATAGATTATTCAGCTATTAATGCTTTTATAATTTGAATGTATTTCTTGAAGTGTATGCTTTCCAAAGGAATCTCAGTTTTTCAAATGAATATGCAGAAAGGATGGGACAAGCAAGATACATAAAATCCAATCATATGTATTTCTTATGAAATAAAGTTTCATTTATTTTAAAATTTCTTATGAAATTGAAGTCCCTGCAAGCTCTTCTAACTGCATGAATGAAAATGCTAATATCAGTATACACAACATACAGGTCCAAAACAATCTTAAGGGCATTTTTTGCAATGATAATTCCACAGTCTGGAAGGAAGAACTGTACTTAAGTTTTTTCTGTTCCTACTATTTGCATGCTTGAAATCCCGCACACTCCCCCAGGAATTTTTTTCTTTAAAAATGCAGTTAAGTTTCTGCTACATGAAAATAAGAATTTTAGAATTGCAGTCTTGTTATTTATGGAAGGACTCAGCAAGTCATAGGTCTAAACTCACAAGCTAAGCACTGTTGGTCCTGCTTTAATGGGAGACTTCCAAAGGATTCAGGGGTTATAGGTGAGAATGGAAAGTGAAAGAAAAAAATATAGACAACTACAACAGTGAGCTACTTCTGTATTAGGCCAATAAAACTATACCTGTGTGTCTGTGAAGTTATCAGGAATGAAACTTGACTCAAAAGTTTACCTCAGAAAACAGAGATATTGCCCCAATAAGGGCAATACAAAGGAACTGAAATCAATACAAAGAAAACAATAGTTATGATATGGGAAAATAGATTTCAAGAAGCATTTCTCCCACAAAAAAAATCTTTAAATACATGAAATACAGGGATGATCCCTAAGGAACTTGATGGACTTTGTGAGGAAAAGAAACTGCAAAAATGGCTTTGCTTACTGCAGAAGACATATGATAGTACTGGAGCTAATAGTTTCAGAAAGTGTAATAGTCTGAGGCAAATAGCATGACCAGAAATGATGTGCTAGATAACCCTGACAAAAACAGTAACATCACTAGATCCAAGATATATTCATTTAATCTTTTAACAAGATATTGTAATCCGTTTCTACAACCATGCTCTATTCCAAAGGACTGAAAAATGACTCGTGTAGCATATTTCTAAGAAAGATTTGGGGAGAAGGAGCTATGAAGCTATGACAGTTTAAAGACTTTTGAGCAAATTGGGAAAGGATTATGGATGATATTCTTTTAAATGGATAAGTCCCACTAAAGAAGAATTAACTTGGCTTTTGTATAGGTAAGCCTTGCCTTCCTTTTAGAATTCTTTTATGAGTAGATTCTTAGAAAACTTTCACCAAGTTCTTTTCCAAAGTCCTGAACAAATGCAAGAATGCTGTAATTGAGAAAATGCCCTCTTTTAAATGGTAATTAATTGCTTAGTGAAATACCTAGTTTCATAACTGAAAGTTGTACTGGGACTAGGCAACCCAATGTTAAGCTGCTGTGGAAAAAAATAGAGAAGCTGAAAGTAAAGCTTCCTCTATTTTATTATCTTTCTGTCTTTTTGATCATATTTAGATTATAGGGTAAAGTTAACGTTATAATTCAAGTAGTATAAAGCTTTAGAAATAATTGAGATGAAGAAAATCTCGAAGAAAAAAAATGCATTTGGAACTTTTTAACCAGAAGAAAAAAGAGAAGGGGATATGTCAGAAACTTGTTGACTTTCCATGTATGGTATACATGATTTTTATATGGACCACAATCCTCATTGCACCATAAGAATAATTTGTCATTTGATGCTGCACACAAAAATGCATTATTTTTCCCTAGATGGAAGCAAGTTTCAATAATCTGTGAAAGATTACTAGCAAAATACAATAGCCATACATAAAACTGCTCGCAGAGTATTTTGTACAAAATGGATGTCTATGTGTACCTATTCAGTAAAGCTGAGCAATTTACACTTTCAGTTGAGGTGAAAACCTCAAATATGTTATTCAAAATTAAGCTGGATTAATAACGTACAGCGATGCAATGGGCTTCAAACACGAAGGACAGGAAGCTGAAAAACTGAGCGGGACGCTTTTTAATTCGATTAAAAAGGAACGATAGGAAGCGGGCCTTCTGTCTGTGGCGTTGTGTCCTTTTCCAACGCGCGGGCAAGGGGAACGAGGCAGGACCCCGCTTGGATAACGAAGCATTCCTGACCGCGAAGCATTTTACAACAGCAAGAAAACAAAGGCGGGAAAACCTTTCCCGCTTTTAAACGGTGCTCTCTTTCTCCTGCCTACCTTACGCCAGAACCGGATCAAGCCACTTTCTACGCGAGTTTGGCCGTTTTCCTTGCTCAAGCCCGAACCCTCCCGCCAAATCACTTCAAATCGAACTAGCTGGTAATCACGCTTCTGGCACGCGTGAAGGCCGCCAGCAGCCGAGAGAGAGAGAGAGAGAGAGAGAGAGAGAGAGAGAGAGAGAGAAGCCGATTGCGTCACAATGGCATCGCCAAATCACAGCCAACCTGCCGTAGCTTGTCGACTGCCGATTGGGCCATTTTAGCCAAGGAAGGACCTCAGCTGGAAGAGTAGCCGTGGTGCCTCGGGGTCTCCTTGATAAAAAAAAACAACTTTGTGTTTTCACGAGCGTGGGGAACGTTGGCGTTGACGGATCTTTCCTCGGCTGCTTTTCCTATTTTTTGGAGCATGTTAAATCACATACTGGACCGCAAAGTCCGCTGGAGTTGGACGGCCAATAAACAAAGGGACATCCTCCTATCACAAAAGTGTTAATGTTCACGTTAAGACACAGCAGTGTATCTTGGATTTTCCCTTGCACAAGAGGTCCCCGTGGACCGTTTTCCACGACAGGTGCAATGGCAATCCGACCCCACAAAACTGGAGATTCCAGGAAGCTATAATACTTCCGCCCTCTAATAGACCGCTTCACCGCAGACGGGTTCGAGAACCAGGCGGAGAAGCGCGGTTATTTTCCCAGCTGCGCAGGGCTCGAGTGCCAGGGCTGCAAAAATTCGCATGACGTTAACTGGCAGCAGCAGGATACCGAAACTCGTCGTGCGGATTTTTCCAGACCAGGTAAAATACCCCACCTGCGTGATGGTGACACCTCCCCTGCCAGGTAGGTGAAAACGGAAAAAGGGGGGCTCTTGAATCTCTATGATTCTGATAAGATGGCAACGCTGAGGCCTGCGGTTGTCATCGAGATTTGGGGAACCGGAGTGAGAATCGGCCCCACAACCGTCTTTAGCGCATGAAGTAACTTTCTTCCTTTTCCGTGAATTCAGGAACTCTGAAAACCTTTTGATACCGCACTCAAATCTGCTTTTGAGCAGATTTTTTTAGCGGGGCTGTGCAGGCGATTCACGGCAAATAGAAGCGGAAGGATGGGGCGCCTGTAAGGTGACGGGCCTCCCGGCGCTGATGCGAAAACAGCGTGACTTTGAGCATGGAAAAGTTACATTCTCTGACCGCTAGTAGTGGAAATGCCTACATCTAGAATTATTTTGTCTGTAGCACGAAGAAAGATGGAACTAATGAGTTTAGGACAAATAACTGCAAAAGTTGGGCTGCCGCTCGATGGCAGCAGGGAGATGCAGAAAACTGGAGCTCTGCCTTTTGGCGTTGTCTTTTTAATCATTCCTCGATAAAGAAATTAACCTGGACCTAAACTCTTGGCTTTGGCAGATGGAGTTTCTTAGCGTGGTGAATAGACTCAGCTACATGATTGGTCCCTTTTTTGTTTGCATAGTCTTTTTACAGAAGTCAGATCCAGCAGTAATCATCCTACTGACTTCACCCCGTACATACATTCTTTCCCACTATCGTAGTTGTGGAAGGATGTAAAGCATTACCTTCCAAGAAGGAAGGAAGGAAGGACTGACTTATGGCAGGATAAACTAGAAGGAACCAGATTCACTGAATAGGTACGATGTGAGAAGAGAGTAATGAGGGTTCTCTTTCTTGCAGCATCACTACAAGAGGGAGATCTATTTTGCTGGTTCCCAGCAATTCTGAATAAAATTACTTGAAGACTTTTCACATTTAGTCTGCCAAAATTGACAGTTTTCCTTAATTGAGAAATCAGTAATTTGGAAGAATTTCTTCTTAGAGGAAGAGAAAGGGTTGCAGATGATGTGCTTTTCAGTGGTAAAAGAAATCAGCTGCATGTAAAATTGGAGAAAATCTAGTCATCGCTTTATATCCCAGTACTCTTTTTTACAGGACAGTTGATCAAATTAGTCAATTGACTGAATGGTCAAACAGTTTTCTGCTGCTATTGGTGCTTTGTTCTCACCAGTCCACTGGGAATCTGTGAAGGCCTGTTGTAAATGTGATAAAGACTAATAAAATAGATGGAATATGGACATACTTCTGACAAAAATTATGCATTATGAAACAAACATCCAAGTTGTTATTGCTTAGGTTATCAGGTTAAAGTCTAACTCTTGAAATGCTTACTGAGGATCCAGGTCATCACATAACAGACCATATGCTTTCAGGGTAAAAGCTTACTGTAGAATTGTTGTTGTTCAGTCGCGCAGTGCTGTCTGACTCTTCGCAACCCCATTAACTGCATTACGCCAGGACTCCCTGTCCTGTCCTGCCTCCCGGAGTCTTCCCAAGCCCACGCCCATCACACTGACTATGCTATCGATCCACCTCATCCTCTGCCGTCCCCTTTGCCTTTTCCCTTCACTCTTTCTCAGTATCACAGTCTTTTCTAATGAGTACTCTCTTCATGATATGTGGCCAAAGTACTTGAGCTTCAGCTTCAATATCTGTCCCTCCAGTGAGCAATCAGGGTTGATTTCCTGATTGACTGGTTTGATCTCCTTGCTGTCCAAGAGACCCTCAGTACTCTTCTCCAGCACCACAATTTGAAGGCATCGATTCTTCAATGCTCAGCCTTCCTTATGATCCAGCTCTCACAGCCATACATGACGACTGGAAAAAACATAGCCTTGACTATGTGGACCTTTGTTGGCAAGGGGATGTCTCTGCTTCTTACTACACTGTCTAGGTTTGCCATAGCTCCAGACTGAGGACCACTTGTTAAAACAAATAACAGAACTATTTCATTCCGTCACCCAAAGCCAGTTATGAACAGTTTTCCCCCTATTTCCTCCTTCTGTTTTGAAGACCAAATATAATATTACCTTATTTAATTTATTTCACATAAAGCTGAATTATATGTTAAGCCTCAGAAGAGGATGCATACATAATAAATAAAGACTATTGCTCTTGTGTATGCACCTTTCAAGAAGCTATTCCTCAAAGATGGAATATGGTGAAAGGATGGTTGATCTGGGCTTAGCCAATAAAGGTAACCAAATATGGGCACATTTGTATCTTAACTTTTCCTTTTAAGCGCTAATGAGATGATATAATCTGCTTCCAGACTGAAAGTCTGTGGAAGACCATTCATCCCTGATGAAATGAAAATAGCTCAACAGTGATGACAGGATAAAAGGAGACCGAATGACAAAAGAAAAAGAGATACATTAAAAAAACACTTTGATATTCCAGGATCTTTATGGTGGTCATTGCCAATTTTGTCTAGAAAAAAATGCTGTGGGGGATGATTAAGGAATTAGATTGGATAGTGAAGTTTAACTTCAATAGCTTAAAAGATAATAGGGAAATGGTTGAACCCATTGAGTTGTGACATTCTCAGATGCTCACATCAAACCAGCAGGATTCCTCTCAAAGTAAGCTTTCAACTGGCTAGCTATGGATTGGATAAAAGTGCCCCAAAATAATCATTACATTTCTGGATGGTGGTGGGGAGGTCTTTTCAAGATGAAAATGAAATCAAAATCACATTATAAGGCAGGAATGATAAAAAAACCAAAAGAAATGATAACAGAGGAAGAAAGGATACCAATAGCCAGGTGTATAGATATAGATTTGTGCAAAATTTCCCTGCTGGCTTGGCTGATGAGAAGGCAACCATTTGATGTTAAATTTTGCTAGACATTTTTTAAAATCTCACCTTACTGAAGTAAGGAGTGATCTGTGGGAATGAGCAAATCTACCAAATTTGGTTTTATGGTCCCCCTGGCTTCCAAGAAAAATAAACACGTATCCAACTTAATGCGCTGTTCCTCTAATATACCCTCCTCTAATATGTACCCATTTTTAGAGTAGGATTATTAAGATGATAAAATTGTGTATGTTAGTTTGTATTTGGAACCACTTTACAGTATTGGGAGAATAGAAAATTCCAATTTTTCCATAAGCTGGGACAAAGTGAATACAACATCAACTGGACAGAAAAAGATCCTCATGTTTTACTGGTGATGGATATTGCTGGTAATTTAGCAGATGTCTGTGAACTACCCAATACAGTGCTTGATAATGTCTTCTGTGTGGAACTCAAATGGTAGTTCCTAAATTAGAAATAACCTTTTGGCAAACAAAGAGAAAAAATGATGGGGAACAGGATATTTCTCCAACATGCACAGCCCTGTAAATAAATAAATAAAACACCAGCTTTAGAGTTTGAGATGAAAGGCCATATACAAAAGTGGCATTTATAGAAATCAATATTTGTATTCCATCAGTACGTGGCAACTGGACTTTCATGTAAACATCAATCTCCCTTGCTAGAAAAAGATCAAGGCATGGGCAATGGAGATCATATAATATTAATTAGGAAATTCAAAGACTGGGAGAACCAATTATATTTTTCTTTCCCTTTTTAATGGTTGGTTTTTGTCAAGGATCTCAAGCATCAGACAAAAGTTCAGGACTTCATTGTAATATTCTCTGACCTGTGATGGTGGTGCGATCACATCACAAATGAGAGGAATGTTGAACAGGGGAGGAAGGAAGGGTTGTAGTTGGAGACAAGCATTTGTGGGAAGATAGACTAGCTTTTAGATTAGAGCAAAAAGGAAACAAAAAAAGAGCAAGAACCCCATTGGATTGCATTTATTGGATTAAAGATCTAAGGCTCCCAGTTACAAAATTCAGTGGTGTACATACACATTCAAAAAGAAGTGATCTTACACCCAAGAAGTGAGTTAAGGATATGTATCTTAATTGATAGGGTGGCCAGTGGTATTAACATGCTCATGCTTGTTAATGCTAACCTCAGTTACTTGACTATTTTTGAATAGTGTGTGTTTGTGTGTACCTTCAAGTCAGTTTTGACTCCTGGCAAGTGTCTGGGCAATCCCCTGCAGTTTTCTTGGCAAGATTCCAGAAGTTTGCCATTGTTTCTTTTTCCTAAGGCTGAATGAGATTGACTGACCAAGGTCACTGAGTTGGCTTTATGCCTGAGGCAGAATTGGAACTCACAGTCACCCAATTTCAAGCCTGGTGCCTTGATTACTACACTGAACTTGTCTTGATTACTATAAAAATAATAATAATGGCTGGTAGTGCAAATTAATATGTCATGGTTAATGGTTGTGCACAGACATGGTCTGTCTCTATAACTCTTATGACTATATGACTCTTTGACTCCATGACTCAATAACTCCATGACTGTAACTCTCTGACTCTATAATTCTATAACTCTATAACAACTCCATGACTCTATGTTATTCTGTTGCTCAGTCAAGTCTGACTCTTCACAACCCCATGGACTGCAGCACACCATGCCTCCCTGTCGTGCACTGCCTCCTGGAGTCTACCCAAACCTATGACCATCACACTGACTATGCTATCTAACCATCTCATCCTCTGCCATCTCCTTCTCCTTTTTCCTTCAATCTTTTCCAGCATCAACGTCTTCTCCAATGAGTCCCCTCTTTGCATGGGTTGGCCAAAGTATTTGAGCTTCAGCTTCAGTATCTGTCCTTCCAATGAACAATCAGGGTTGATTTCAGTAGGATTGACTGGTTTGATCTTGCAATCCAAGGGACTCTCAAGAGTCTTCTCCAACACCACAATTTGAAGGCATGACTCTATGACTCTGTAATAACCCTATAACAAATCTACAGCTCCATAACAAGCTCTATTTCTATTTTAGTGGAATGCAGCCTGCTGGGAAGAAGAGGTAAAAGGAAGTTGAGTGATAGACAACACTCTTGTGACAACCAATTCCATTATTATCAGAATGCCATGATATGAGCTCAAAATGCTGGCCTGCACTGAGCAGAGCTTTGGGCTCATCGGGCATCATTGTATTACTACTAAGTATGAACTCTGGTTAGGCCTATCTTCACTACATCCTTGCACTTATCTTCACATGGAGAAATAGTTCATCATTTTCTTGGAAAGAGAGACTGCCATTAGTGGTAGAAGTAAAACTGCCTCTTTGCTTTGTAAAAAAAGAAAAAGAAAATTACCTACTTGCTTTAGTCAGTGTTTCAAATTATAACAAGATTCATTCTGCCAGCATCATGATCGACATTTTTCATCCTGTGCAATGTCCCTGATCTACCATTGTTCCAGAGCATTTGGAAAAGAGGGAAATAATAGAGGACATGTATGGAAAGTAATTGTAGAGAATGTGCAGGGAAAAAAGAATCTGCAAAACATGCTTCTTTGGGGAAAAAAAGAGTTAGAAAATATCTGAGAAATGTCATCTAACTCCAGTTGACATAAGATAGTTGGTAAAATTAATTCTGGGACTGGAATTCAATTTCTTTGTTTCATGGCTGGTAGTATTTTATCAGTAGGCATGCACATTTTAATAATGCAGGGAGAGGAATGAACGGCTGACAAAGAATTGTATAATCATAACATCTTCTGTGAAGTCCATAAAACTAAATATAAATACTGGACTCAGTAAAAACACTTGGCCATCCACTGCCGTTTAGAAAAAAATATCCAGATAACATGAAACTTTCAAATCCTGCAAATTAATTCCAATATGGAGAATTGTGGTGGCAACCTTACCATTTGTAAAATGAGATAAACCGTTTCATTGAAAAGAGCAAAGCAATTATTAAAAGTTCAAGATAAGGTCTAAAACTCAGAGCACTGTTTAGCTAGGCAGCCGAGAAATTGGCAGAAAAGGATACAAGTGTGGAAAAGAGTCCAACAGTGAAAAGGAGAGAAAACAAAGGTAGGCAGAAAGAAAAACAAAGGAATCATTCTTTCATATATATGAATAAAAAAGAGGAATTAAATTTTAAAAAGAGCAAAGCTGAAAAATAAGTAGCACAAATGGTTTCACAGTCAGTCTTAATGGTGGATAACCCTAAAGAGTAGGAAGCTTCTTCTGAGGGTTGCAATTGACTGAGATTTAATTCCAAGTTTTGGACCTGGTGTGGATGTGATGTTAAGAAAAATTTTGGTATCCTTGGTGTTCTTTGAGCTTGCTTCTTTTCCAGCAGATGTTTCATTACCAAACCAAGTAACATCATCATTGCTAGAAGGGAGTGTGGTTTGCTCTCTTTATTGGTGGCTTGCCCTGCCAGTGTTGAGGGGAATGGTCCAAACCAAAATTATACATGTCACATCTATATTCTTTCTTCTTCCTGCTCTCTATCACACACTTATAGGCCACACCCATTACCTTTTTCCTTTTTTCTATGTCCTTTTCCTGTTGCTGGAAAAAAAGAAATTGAAAAGACTAAGGAGAAAGCAGAGGGTCCACCCAGCTGGAGGAGAAGGCTTGATGTCCTGCATTTGGTCCACAATATATAGTTTTCCTGCTATTGGCCAATGAGTTTTTGAGAAAACAGAAACAGATGGATGGATTCTCTTTACTATAACAGATATATCTTCCTCCTTATACAAATCTTTGAAAATTAATTGAAGTGTGAAGTTATTCCCTACTGCTGTTCCCTTGTGTTATTGGGAGGTAGTGGTGGAAACATTTTAAGGCCAGAAGAGGTATTCATAATGACTGTTTTAAAACTGCTCTCAGATTCAGTGCATGCCACATAAGGTGTAGGTCGAACCTCAGATCATGAGACTTGACTGATATGATCATCCCTGATGGTTTATCATTCAGAAAAGTAAATAAACCTAACATTAAATGTCTTGGTGAAAACTAGCAGAAGAGAATTCAGTTCATCCTCTGCTGATTTGGCCCTTGAAAATCCTATAAATGAAAATGTATGGTGGTCAGACATAATTCTGTTGTTCTTCTTCTGAAGCTACAGCCTCCCTCATTTTGTTGCTCTTCAGATTCATTTGTTTATAATTCCTATCAACCTCAGCCAGATGGTAATGTCTGTGGTCACTGAAATTGACAAAAATGAAAATACTTCAGAATCTATCACTCAATACCTGCCTGGAATTTCATATGTCAGGCTCATGATAACTGCCTGAAGATTTCCTATAAGCCCTTAGCCAACCTATGGCCTGGGACAGAAATCATCACTGCTGGCCAAGTAGGAAGCTTCAATCACTTGCAGTCAATTGCATTGATTAGATAAGACAGGATAGGGCCAAGGTTTTTGTGATCACTTGTACAGGATTCTAACCTGAATGAGATGGGGAAAAGGAACATAAAGAAAACCAGTGGAGGAACAAATTTATAATTCTAATTATCTTGAAGGGACAAATTCTGAAGATTAATATTGCTGTCCAGGGTCCTGAACTGCTGGTGGGCATTTCACTTTGCTTGGCCGTATCATTCTTCCAAAAAATCTTCTTGAAGACTTTCATCTTCAGCGTGGTCACTGCTGCTGAAAATGTGCTGGATTTTTTAAAAGCAAAATGATAGAAGGGATGCCTCCATTGGCATCAAAACCTTTCCCCCATGGATTCTTAAATTTTTCAGAGGTGTATTAGTTTTTAATAAATGGAATGAAATTTGCTGGATCAGAACCTTGCCCTACTCTAAACCACTTGTGCCTGGCAATCAAGATCAGATCACTCCTAGAGTTCTAAGAAGAGGCAAACCACAAACCCAGACAAGTTCCAGAAACAATCTATTATTGGCAGCGATTGTTCTTCTTAAATGTGAACAGAAAGAGGCAAAGAGTTATTTTACAAGGTTAAAAGCTAAGGACAGGGCATCTAGAAAGCCAGATTAAAGCCTGGGACTTCATCATTATTTGCCTAGACTTTGGCACCCAGGTCTTTTGATTCCCAGTGCAAAAGTGTATCTAATTCCAAAAAGTGAACAGAGGATTGAAAGGATAGCTAGAATGAAACAAGGGCAGGTACACCAAACTAGGTCAGTAGAAAGTGATTCTAGATGGAACATACATCACTTTAGCAGCCAAGTCTTGATACCAGCAGCTGGCAATGTAGGGCAGATGCTTTCACCCTGTTGTCCCCAGCAGGACTTCTAGTTTGGTATACCTGCCCTTGTTTCATTCTAGCTATCCTTTCAATCCTCTGTTCACTTTTTGGAATTAGATACACTAATTAGGGCACATGCCCTAATCCTCCATGTTGAAAATGTTCCATTTCATATGATGATATCTCCTGTCATGACACTATGCTAGGTGATTCAAGCCATGTTTGAAATTCATATTGATTTTTTAAAAAAAAATACCATTTATCTAACAAGGACAATTGTGTGTGCACACATGCTTTCAAATCAGTGTTGACTCCTGGTGATTGCCTGCACAAGTCCCTACAGTTTTCTTGGCAAGGTTTTTTAGAAGTGGTTTGCCATTGCCTCCTTCCTAGGGCTGAGAAAGAGGGAGTGGCCCAAGATCACCCAGCTGGCTTTGTGCATAAAGCAGGACTAGAACTAGAACTCACAATCTCCTGATTACTAGCCTGGTGCCTTAACCACTACATGGCTCACCAGGAAAAAGAATGGCATCAACTTTCCTGATCCTTCATTTTGGATGCAACCCTTTTGAAAACAACCATTGTGTCTTTGAGAAAGAGGAAAGCGTGCACATGTTCTGGATACAGATTTCTTAACTGCAGAGAATTAGGATATCAGATGAATGGGGAGAGAGGTGGCCTCCTGCTGAGAGTAATTTCCATTTATTTCCAAAACCCCAGCTCAATTGCTAGGCAAGAGAGATTCTGAGATGATTGCATGAATTAAACCAATTCTACTTCCTTTGCTTTTCAGGTTCGGTTGTCATTCCATCGATTATGTCACAGTGGAAAGGAAGGAGAGGATGGGTTTGACTCTCTTCTCCCATCCATGTCATACTGTGTACAACCCTTTTTTTAAAAAAACTTCAAGAATAGAGTTTTACTTTGTGAGGTTACCTAGCGGCATGTTTTCTGTCTTTCCCTCTCACTTGGGCAGATTGTCTTGGAGATATTCTTTTTCTTCTCTCTCTTCCTTCTCTTTTGGTTCTGGGTTTCACATCTGTTACTGGAACATGACATTTAGCTCCCTTCATACCACTTGGGTGCATAAATTACATTTGTGAAATCAAACTTGGAGATCTCATTATATTCTTCAATGTGCTTAAGACTTAGAGGTAAAAATAGAGAGATATTCAAAAGTAACCCTCTTAAGGACTAGCCCTACTATTAGGCAGAGGCAACTGTCATAGGTAGCAGATGTTTTCTCAATTATTGGAAGAATGGGCTGAGCACCCCCCCCCCCCAACCTACCCTAGATATTCTTAAAGTAAGCCAGAGCTTCAGGTATGGTGGAAACTAGAATTCCTTGACTATACATAACCTAAAATTTGACCATCTTACCTTTTTCTCCCAAGCAACAGGAGTCATCAGCTGAATCCTGGACTTGTCAATAGGAATCAGACTCCTAAAAGTGTGGTGTACTGTAGCATCCTTTGTGTAGGTCCAATCTCTTTCTCCTCCTCTTCCTCCTCCTCCTTTTTACTATCAGCTACAGTTTGTGTTACTATAATTTCTATATTTATCTGGCTGTGCTCAGATGGACAGAGGACTACCTACTTTCCTCCTTCCTAATAGAAGGAAATATGTTAGAGAATTAGGACAATTGTGTTTTATTGATTGCTTTTGCCCTCTCTTTTCAGTGGGAGGGAATGGATCTCATCTTCTTTTGGCTCACAAAGTTCCTGGTGAATAGAAACAACTTGTCTATTCTTCCAAAGAAAATACAGTGAGTGAAATCTATCTAGGAAATGGATTTCCCTCCTTTCCTTCTCCCAGCTGACCAGGAAACTGATTAGCCTCTTTTCTCTTTACTATTACAGAAATTCAGTTTTATCTTAACAGGAAAAAATACTTATCAGTTTGCTTAATATCTTTGCAGCAAAGTAATTCCTCTTTCTACCACTTCAGTAGATGCAACTGAATGGCAAAAGGAAAATGGTTGCATTGTAACTATAAGGAAGCAAAAGTATCATCCCAAATTCAATGGCTTTATAATTATCCTAAGGAAAGAATACTTACCCTTCTTTCAGGGACCCCATTTTATTCCATTTTGGTTTACAACTCCGTTAGAACCACACACATAGACTCACATCCATTGCCCATCAGTGGCATTATATTAAAACTATGCATACCTCAAGAAATGTTTTGAAGTAAGGTTTTGAAGCAAAGAATTCTGAAAAAAAGAACAACTGCTTAAATAAATCAACTCATTTATTGCCACTAATTAAGGCACCTGGGTCTTTTTTTCAGGCTCATATTGACATTGAGGAAGAGGAAGAGGTAGCTGCTTTAAAGAGGTGATGCACTATGCATTTTAAATTCTGAATCATTTTCAAACCATTGCAGAGCCTATTAACAAGCAGCTGAAATTGTTTAGGATAAGACATTTGGGGTTTGTTCCTTGTCCATGTTAATGAAAGATAAATATTCTCTTCATGTTTTCTGTACTCAGTCACCTGGTTTCCATCAGAGAATGCATGGTTAGAAACAACACACAGAGGAACAAGCAATATTGATTTGGATTCTACGCTCTACTCTCTTGTTACACACTTTCTCTTACTACAGTATTAATTGCCAAGCCTCTGGCCTTACCATGTCATTTGTTATCCAAATATAGCGATGCAACAGACTGTCACAAGGGAACCATTTTTCATTAACATGAGTGACCAATCCCTTGATAAGCTGCCTTCCAGGTTTGGGATGACGTTCAGTTAAACACTGTCTCATAGATCGTAAATCATTGCCATGTTATAGAAAAATTTTCTTCCGCTGAGCAGCAGGGAGCAAAGTTCTGTCTGCAGGTTTTTAATTGAGTAAAACAAACAGAGTTGAAACCTCTTTAGATACTCTCAAGCTATTTCCACTGGATTAATTTGAAGCTGCATCATTTGGAGTTAAAGATAACTATAGAAGTCTGTTTCTCCTTTTTTCCTTTCTTATCTCACTTTTTTTTTCCTTTCTGGTGTGCAGAAGGGTGACAAAAAAGGATGGGCAAATATATCAAGCCTTGTTTCTCATTTTCCTCCTCCGTTAATTCAGCTTGTTGAATCTGAACATTTTAAAATTATGCTTAAACCCCTGTTGATGCATGCTTCTCTAAATATTTACAAAAATATAGGGTGTGTGCATGTGAAAAGGTTTCATTTTTGCTATTAATTTTTATGGATTTACACATTCCATTAAAGTTTCTACTAATGCACAGACACACATACCCACCCACATTTGTTTCCTTCTCCTATTCTGGCTGGTGAACTGTCCATCTCTTCCTTCTTCTCTAAGAAGGAATCTGAGAGTGTTCTTTGACAGCTGTTCTCTCACCATTACATCCATGTCTGTGTTTGAAACAACAACCTTCCTTTCTCTGCCAAAATGAGTTGACCTTTCTTTCTCTAATGAGAATATGCATGACATAAGCAATTAGGAATGATGAGCAGAAAGAGCTGAGAAGGCTTTGGCAAGCATCTCACAGAAACAGCAGGTGATGGGTTCTGACACATGCCTTTGGTGTTGCTGTTTGCTCAACACTACACTGACTTTCTTCAAAGTGTTTTCCAAAGCTGCTTGTGAGCTTTCTAGACCAAAACTGAAGACAAAGTCAGAACAGTGGATGCTCATATAGAACATGATAAGTTCAATAGAACCAGTTGCAGGAACAGCCATTGAAGAACTGGAGTTAGCAAAACGGCAATTTCCATTTTTGCTTCCATTTGCCAGATCTAGTCATCACAAACAGTAAATTTTTCAAAAGTTTGAAGAGGATATGATTCAAAGAACATTCACAGTAAATATCAGAGCTCCTTCTTGCAGTAAGTATAATCTAACCAACAATTTAGAGGGATTTCATTCATTGCCAGGCAGTAAACAAGGTTCCTTCAGTATCTAGCATGGAAACAGACAATGGGTAGCTCAAGAATTACTATTCTATACACACAAGCCTTCCTTTAATTACTGAGTGTCGTCATGATTTGCTCCTGCAAAAAAACACATGATAATAAATATCACTGAGGCTGTTATTCAATGCGATGTGAATAATACATTCTTCAAATTCTGCTCAATGAACTGATAGTTGGGCATATTCTTTGCTTCTCATCTAATTTCCTTCCCAGGAAATCTGCCAAAAGGGGAGGAGAAAAATAAATTATGCCTTTAAATGGAAAAGAAGGAAGATGCTGGTAAGATAGTGGCCAAATAGCAAAAGAGATCTGAAAGCTCGAGCAACAAGTTAAATCCAGGTTTTTTTTAATTAATTGTTTCTTCTGCAGAAGGTTGTAGGTTTTGAATATGGGGAAAAGGAGAGGGGAGATATATTTGGCCAAGGGAGGGAACAGATACGTAGGTGGCTTCATTAAGATGGATGGATCAGAGGTGGCAGATCTTCTAAGCTGAGCTATTCAAAGTAAAATGGGATAATTGCCACCGTTGCAACGAGGCTGATCAAACTGAGAGAAACAAGGTTTAAATTGTACCAATCACTCCTAATCTGGCAGAGTTATTAACAGTGCTCTACCCTGGTGAGACGGCATCTGCTAACTTGAGATAATGATTTATATCACAATTTATGAAAGTTCCAATTTATCCTAATTCAATAAGTGAAAAGCAAGCAAGCTCTGGGGAAAGACAGATGAAGATTCAGAGATTGGTGTCGCCTTCCTGGTCCCAGAAGTCTCCTCCCCCTAACTCAGCAATATTTCCTCCAAGAAAGAGATTGGGGTGTTCTCATCTCTGGGCAAGTCCATTAGGTACACCTATAGACTCTCTAACCATGCCTTTCTATTGTTCTTGACGGCTTGGCTTTATCTGATCCATTTTTAATGGAGCGCCAGGATGTCTCGATCAATCTATACCTGAACTGTTTGAATCCGAAAACCACCCTGTCAAAGCTCAGCAGAGTTCTGCAAACTGAAGTAAACAAAAGAACACTTGCCTTTAGTTTTGACGTTCTCCTTTCTCAGAGCATGAAGCCATTTTTCTGGGTATGCATCCTGCTGCATCCAGGACTTTTCTAAACTCACACAGGGTAGCACCAACATTTGCAAATCCAGAGCGCTACTGAGCTGCACTGCTAAATGCATCAGGGTATGTATTTCAGATGCATCCTATGTATTCCATTATTATTACTGCATTGTTGGGGGTTTTTTTGCAACATTTTGGCATGAGTGCTTTCCCCAAAAATGATCCCTGCTTTTTTCCCCCTCCCCATGAGTGCTTCCTCCGGCTTTCCCTTCTTCCTGTGTTTCTTATATTTTCCCTTTCACTAAGAAAATAAACTTTTAATTGCTTTCCATTCTTTGAGTGCCAGATGTCACCACTTTTCGACATCTAATCTGTAACAGTGAGGGAAAGATCCTTTTTTTTAAAGAATCAGTGACAATGAAATATTTATCCAAATTGCATTGCTGACCTTTATTATTATTTTTTCACAACTGTTTGCACACTTGCAAAGGAGGGGAAGTATGAGGAAGTGAATATCTACCAGTCCCAGCTTTCAGCTGTTTTGTACTTTACCTTCTTCGCGTCCCCATTTTTGGATATGGTGGACAGATACTTCCATGTACCTTCATTGTGTCTGCTGTAACTAGCAGTCAATGTGTTTTTGAAGGCAATATGTTGTAACATCAGGAATAACATCTTGATAAACCTCAGTCTAGAAAGTCTTTATAAACCTTGGACTCTTTGGAGAAGCACATGGACATTCCTGTTTAAAACACCATTTTAGCCTCCTTGCAGCAACAAGGTACGCAAATTTTTTTTAAAAAATGTTCAGTGCAGAAAGTGTGGACAGCCAGGGAGGTTGATCAATAAAGGTCCCTTCCCCTCAGCCATAAAATAAGCTGACAAATAGCTGCATCCAAATTCTAAAGCACCTTGAGAATGAAGCCAAAAGAGAAAAGTGTCTTTGGTGGGAAAATAAGTTTAGGGACAATTTTCATTTCAATATTGTCTCACTTTTTAAATGGGTTGGTTGTCAGAAGAGAGAATGAGTCTGGAAAAAGGTGTGAATTAAAAATGCTTGAGAAATAGTACCTTAGGCATTTAGGGAGGCCAATCTTAAGCATGATAGATCTTATTATTATTCATGTTTTAGTATTTTGTACAGGCTTTTTTCCTCCTAATGACAGAATAATAAGAAATGTGGCTGCTGAAATCTGCTGTAAAAGCCATCAAGCATATGTGTTGTGTGTAGGTGTGTTTGTGTCTGCATGAAGGTATGCAGTGAACTCCCAAGTTAACCCCATTCATCCCTCTTTTCCACAACAGCTTGTTCTATTGGGTCTGACCATTGAGTTGGGACTCAATATCTGGAAGATCTGTTGGCTGCAGTCAGGCATGGCAAAACCAGTCACCTGTTAAATTTAGATTTCTTGAATCTGCCACCCACCTGACACATTGATAAACTGCCATGGTTTTTAGTAAAGGTTGGGAGAGCTCACTCACTCATGGTTAATTGCTTTGTGGTACTGAACCATGAAAGCAACCCTGGCTCTATTTGGAGCAAACTTCTCATTGCAGGGAATTGGGGGTGAAGGTGGTAGATAGCAGTTAGTCATAACAAAATGAAGGCCGCTCCATCATTCTCTAGACACTGGGGTCAACTCACCTCTGTCAGAAGAAAAGGCAGTTCAGAGTTACAGCCAGTCTTGTTGCCATGATTAGGAAAAAGAAGAGCAATAGTCACTAGGCCAACATTAACCAATGATAGACCTCCAGATGGTTGAACACCAATTTATGTCATGATCCTAACAGGAAGAAGGTGACTTCAGAACTGTCCACTGTATAAGGTGTCTACCAATGCCTCTTTCTTTACAATAATACGTTTCCTGAGCAAGAAACCTCTACATGCGTTGGGCCTATTATTCTCTAAAGTCCAGGTAAACATGACCAAATTTTCACTATAAATCTTGAAAACAGAACTGACAATGCATCTAGGACTTAAGAATGTGACTTAACATATGGCAGGAATGTTTTTCCAGATGTTAGTTAACCTGACAATTTTCATCAACCCTTAAATGCCTGATGTCTCTCTGTTGAAGATATCAACCTGGGTTCAGAGCCAACTTAGAAATGGTTGTTTTCCATTTGACATGTACATAATCCAAATGTAGGTGAGGCTGGTATGGAAACGCCATAGATGGGAACAGACTCATCTCGTATCTTGGTCCAATGCAGAGGAGAAAATCCAGATTTTCATGGCTCCACTAAACCTAGTAGGGTTGGAACTATGGGACAAGCAACTGAAAAGGATAGCATCCTGAGGAGGATAAGATGGGGAAAAGTCTTTCATGATACCTTCAAAGACAGATCATTGAAAGAAAAGTTCACCTAGGAAAGTGGCATTCAAAAATAAACTTTGTATTTGAGATGTTCGTGTCTCTTTTACACATGCAGCAATGCAATGCTAGGTTCTTTAGTGATTTGTAATCTCTTGGGGAAACCCATCATAGTGTTCTTTAACTGTTGTTTAAATAAAATAAATAAAATCACATTGCTTATAATCCATTCACTTTTCTGGATTTTGTCACATTTGGTCATCAAATCTCTAACTCTGCAATTCCCCCCTCCCACACTGATGGATGGTGTTTTAATCTCTTATTCTGTCCTCATCGCCATTATGCCAGGTCAAAGACTGTGTAAAGTCCCTGCTAATTAAACCAGATAAATAAAATCACATTGCTTATAATTACTAGGGTCAATTTGGCTTAATTAGATGTTAAGCTTACTAGCCTCTCTCCTTTACAGGCCTGGATAAATACCTGTGCCTCGCCTTCGAAGGTGGCCACATAGAAGCTGCAATAGCTTTGTTGCTCTTTCTATAATTAATGACCATTAAAGCCACTAATTAGGTCATAACTTTTAAATATGTTGGCCTAATTATCTCTGCGTACATGGTGAGCTGATTTGACAGACAAAGCCTTCAAAACAATGAGGGGTGTCATTCAACAGCTTTTTGTTATTCATGATTTATCCCTCTCTAGGAGAAAAGAGCCTATCAACAGTAGTTTGCATATCTATAAAAAGAGGTCAAGACACAGGAAGTGAGTGTGACTTACACTCACTTCCTGTTTTGACTTACACTCACTTCCTGTTTTACACTCACTTCTTGAATCTCACTTCCTGTTCTGTTTACAAAAGTTAGAGAAGTAGGGCAGATAGCACAGTGGAACTGAAAGCATCACAATGAAGGAAGAACTGAGTGCCAACTTGCTCTAAGGCTGATAACAGATGGATACCCCAATCACTCCAGTGTATTTTTATACTATAATCACACTTTCTGAACTTATAGGGGAAGTAGCTATCATCTGTACAGCAAACTCTGCACTGTATCAAATTTGGAATCCAATTTTGACATTCAAAACACTCATGCTATGTTTTATTAAGTGAAAGTAAATTGCTGATTAAGTCTTTATTTATATTAAGCAAGCATGCTTCCACAAACCCATCTCTTAAGCAAAGCCATGCAGAAGAATGTGTTTCTGGGTTTTGGTTCAAAATCTGAGAAACCAAGGCCAAGTGATTTGGGAGCTGTTGTGTCATTGCTCCAAGAAACTCATGGAAGAATCTGGACATCTCTTAAACTTTGGCAATGATGTTGAACTAGTGGGAAGTTCTACCAGGGAGATGGATCGAACAAATTTCTGCAGCCTCCTGACTTTCCCCAGTACATCAAAACAGAAGATGAGTAAAAGTGGAAGAGACACATGGCTGGTCTTCAGTATCATTTAAATATATGCAAAATGGATATAAAGAGAGCATTTTTTGTATCTATAGGTATATTCCAAAGCATGGGGCTTAAACCAAGATAATGAGACAGAAGAGGAAGAAGAGCATGAATTGAGACCTCAGAAAGACACTTGGCTCACATTTAGTGATAGCAACAAATGTATCTGCTGTTCAAAGAATAAATCCCTTATGATGCACATATAGTCAATAATGCTTTCTTTGGAGAAAACTTGAGAACTTTGCCTCAGCTTCATTCTGTACAGTAAATAAAGCCATCTGTATTGTTGTGGATTGTATGTCTTTTCCTGGACACGCAGCAAGAATATCTTCCTCTACCTTGGGACCACTGCTACGGGTATTTCATTTTGAAAAGGAGTTGCCAGGATAGGAGATGGTTTTCAGAAAATCTTTGACCTTTCCAAGAGATCCCTGGGAGCCAAAAATGTTTATAAGAGTGAGAAATTCAATTACTTGCTACGTGATACTGTTCACAACACCAAAAGTATCTCAAAGCAAAGAAAAAGATTGTTCCAGATGATATATCACTTTGACTCTCATTTTGAAACTCTTGGCAGGGGTTGTGACCATAGGAACAGTTGGAGTAAGGGGTGTTTACTCTTGGAGCTATGTTGTGACTTAGAGACATAGGAATGATGGAGAGTAATCATTTCAATATTCAAATTGAGCTTTTTTCTATTCCTTATTACACAGATCTCAAGATATTAGTTCACAAATCTTGATTGTTCCATTTTAAAGAATCCATAATAATTTCTGAAATTGTTTGTATGTACTCTTGTCTCTTTGTACATATACTTCTCTTTGTACAATATACTTCAGGTCAGTGTAGAAAACTGACCTTCAATCCCCCACCATATTGAGCTTAATTAAGGTTAGAGGTGGACATTTTCTTGCTCAGTTTTTGTAGTCTAGAACATTGTGCAAATTCACCCTTGTTGGTTCAGTGGTGGTCAAATATTTTAAAATCCAAAAAAAAGAATAGAAGTTTGTTTTGGTGTCAGCTCTCTAAGACTTAGAAACTGGCACAGATTCTGGTACAAGATTAAACTTTGATTTAAGTATAAATTTGGAAGACTTCCACCTTGACCTCACTTGTAGAAGTTATCATGTTAAAGCAAGAAATTACCAAATTTATGGGGAAAAATCCCTCTGTCTAGGATTGGATGAGAACCACCTTGAAGATATCCTGTTTTTTCTCACTTTACAGAATCTGATGATCTAAAGAGGAGGGGGGAACCCCAAAGTATCTGTTTTCACTCATTCACTTCATGAATGCTACCAATTTAATGTAAATTAAGTTCCAGTGGGAAAATCATGCATACGTTAATGCATACATACATACAGCTGGTGCAGTACTGGTCAATAGATTCATTTCCATTTGTTTTATTCCCAATCTGGGTCTCCCTGCTTTTAATCCAGCACCTTAACCCACCCTGGTCTCATATTCATACATTAATTCAGATCTTTCTGAATGTATTAGAGTCAAAGATAAATGCACACATTCAGATCTGATTTTTGCAAACTGGAATCTTTCTGTCCTTTATTGAATCTGCCAGTCAAATCCACTTCCAAGATTTCCCATCTCACTTCATATGACTCACCCAGATCTCTTCTCAGTGTGCTCAGCCTAATATTTATTTATTTTTAAGAAACAAAAGCACAATCACTTCCAGTAAATTCTCTTAATTAGTTAATGCTTCCCAAAGTGCCCTGATCATAATTGCAGAGTACCCGCTAATATAATTGAGCTTGATTGTGTCGCTTCTTCGATTCACTGGCAGTTTTTAAAAAAATCACCTTGCACTCTGAAGTTCTTAGTACATGGGGAAGAAACAAAAGGGAGAAACCCTAGAATGCCTCAGGATTGGTCATGCTTAACTATGTTTTATTGGTTTGAATAAAAGAGATGGAAAATAAAAGGAGTATGTGAGTCTAGGCAGTTTTGACGTTGCCCTTCCACAATCCATGTCTGCTTGTGCATACCAAACTTGATGTACACATTAAGTCTTCACCAGAGATTGTCTCTCTCTACCACTTTGCAGCATTGTTTTCACATCTGAGTTTAGCACTGGGCTTATTAGCAAGAGCAATCTCGCTCTTCCATTTTTTAAGTGTCTCCTTTGTCCAATTCCTTTTTCTGAGTTTAGCCAAAGCATCAAATTAGAATGCCTTCAGCTGATCAGAAACAGATAATAAAACCTTCAGGTATTAAGTGAGTTCATAGCCTATTAAATAGTATATACTTGTTTGGTGCAGGTTGATTTTTGCAAGGTTTATGCAGAGGCACGCAGCAAGAATTCACAATGTATGGAAGCCAGTCGTGTGATGGAAAGAAAATCGAATTGGGTTGCTTACTTTTACCATAACTCTCTTGCTATTTTCCCCACAAGGATTCCTTCTGTTTTCCAAGCTGAAAATCTGAGTTTTAAAAACCAACCTGAGTTCAAAACTCAGAATGTACAAAACCCTCTGGAGAAATTCTTCTTGTCTTCCTGAAATCCTTTTAACTGGAGGTTCTGAATGGACTGCACAATATGAATTTTTCAGCAGTAGGATGTGGTTTGTTAAGGTTATTTAATGATATCTACTGCGGGGGCAGACGGGGGAAATGTTCCTTGTTCCTAGTGGTAGAAGGTTTAGCACCCTTACGATTAGGGCCTGACATGAGTCAGATGCACTATAAGTCAAGCAAATATAGCAATAGTTCTTCCTTACAAATTTCTACTTTGCCTAGAGCCAGTTACCCAACAGATTTTAGGAGTCTGCTTTCTAAAGTCAACTTTAAAAAATAAGTCCCTTATATACAGTATGTGGGTATATAGATACTTGCATACACACATACAAACACACATTAATTTATTGAATTGTGAGTGAAGTTTATATAATCTGGCTATATATTCTGGGGTGATAAGATTGTCTTATAAAAGTTTGTTGTGTCAACTCCATTTATAGATATGTTGTCAGATAATTTAGTTCCACTCCAGCTCCTATGTTTTCACCGTTAAACAAATGAAAAGCTAAATAAATAAATATTGTCACTTTTAAATAGCATCTGCACATAATCACATCTTGAAATGGTCCTCTGATGCAGGAAGACCAAGTTATGAGCACTCCAATATTGAATTTTAAATAATATATCACACAAAATAGCTTCCCATTTGATTTGGGAGGGGAAGATATTTTCATGAATTATTAAAGATTGGATTATTGTTGAAGGACTCTCACTATAGAAGCTACAGAAGCTGCCATTCTTCTAAGCCCGAGATAGACTTTTCTTATCAATATTTAAAACAACAGTCAAAACCTGCAAATATAACCAACATCCACTTGTCATCATCAGCGCTTATGTGGACTTATGCCAACTGGGCACCAATTTTGTCAGCAGGAAGTTTTTAAAACTTTACTGCTGTTGGACTGAGAATTAATAGTTTTGGCATAACCTGCTGAAATGAAAGGACCCAATATGATCAATGTATTTTTTCCACATCCCAACCCAAGGGAACTTTTCAAAAGGGATTCATGGTTGATGTTGTGAAGTCGCTAAAGTATGTATGCTATGTACTCAATTATTCCTCTTTCATGAAGACAACTTGCAGCATGGCAAAGCCCATTTCTGAGCTCTAACTGAAGAAGATCTAGAAAGTCAAGTTTATCTAAGAGAATCTGAAATTGATTCTCTTAGATAAACTTGTTGGGTAACATTTCATTTCCCAACTAGGTAACATCTTCACTTCTAGCACTGATAATGTTATGTAGTTGGGTAAAGAAAAATCTGCAAGCAAATAATCAAGCTCAGAGACCAAGGACCCCACAGTTGAAATCTGAGCTACTTATATTCTCTTCTACTGGAATGTATGAATATGGGCAGAATCGAACTGGTGTTCTACATGAGTAGGAAAGTCTGGAAAGAGAAATCCCTTTCCTGATCTGCTCCTCAGGAAAAGTGGTAAAGGATGGGAAAAGCTGTATAAATGTGTATTGTTGGGGAGCAACCATCCTGGCAGGGAGGAAGGCTCAAGGGAAGAATTAGTATGAACTCTCTACATAAGCACAAAAGGGCTAGATCAGATCTTTCCTGAATGCCTTGGAGCCTTATCTAGTAATTCCCAAGGGAAAGCTGCCAGTCTGGAGATTCTTGTACTATAGGCAGAATGTGTGGATCTGCTTGTTCGTGCCTGACATTCTGTGTGTGTGTGTGTGTGTGTACTTTCTTTTTTACCCCATTCTTTTTTCCTTTCTGCTGACTTCATAGCTTTCTGCTAAATTGCATTTTCTCCCTCTCTGCTGATTGAAGCTGAGTTCAGGGAAGTTTAAAGACATTGCAGTATGGTTTGGTTAATCATTCAGAGGACTGAGGAATGGACATTACAAAAAGCCACCAAAGGCTTCCCTCTTGCAGGCATTCTCTGTTATTGCTTCGGCTTCTTCCTTTTGGCCTTTGCTTCCCTTAGTTATATGTCAAATGATTTATTTTATGACTAAGGCCAACTCTTTGGGATTAATTCATTTTGATTTGCATAAACCTGTTGAGATGACAGGGAGGGCTTCCTTCCTCGTGCAAATTTCCAATTATTCATACTGTTGGCTGTGCATGGCCTGGGGTGAGTAAGGATGGGTGGAAGCTTTCCAATTGACATGCTACAATCATCATATGCACAGAGGTTTAATGCTGAAAAATGCCAAGAGATGGATTAATTGCTTCCGGTACTCCTGTAGCTGAAGCAAGGCACATGGTGTGATATGGCATGAAGCTTAAATGCAGATGGGCAGTTGAAAAATAAATCCCTGAAAATGCCATCAATTCTGAATTAATTCTTTAGGCATGTCAATCTCTGGGCTCCTTTACAAATGGCATTTTTAGCTGTGCACTAAACATAAAGTTGTGAGGGTCACTGTTTTTCAGATCAACTCTGTTCTGAAGAAGACAGTTTGTGAGCAGCAACAAAGTGCCCTCCAGAGAAATTCTAGACATCTGTAAGCAGGTCCATTAAGATGATCCCTAAATAATATTTAGGACAATAACTTCTGCCTAGACTGCTGGAATTATTTTTCTTGACTAATCTGCCCAGTAAGTCAAGTTCTCCAGACAAATTATAAAATCATTTAAAATAGCAAAAGTCATACAACAATGCAATACCTGAGCAGCCCAAGGTAGGTAAAAAGCAGACAAACATTGTTCAAGGCTGAAGTAGATCATAACTTTTTAAGACCTGTTTACAAGAAGGACTGTGCGATAGATCTACCATCCTGGCTAAGTCAGCATGCTGCCATTTTTCCTCAAAAGGTGGCAGCATTGCAATTATTATAGTTTCATGAAGGTGAAGTAACTGTCTAGCTTCCTCCTATAGATTTATTCAGCAATTGCCGTGGGAGTTTAAGTGGTCTCCTTTTTAAAAAAAAACCAGATAGCAATGTTTTGGCTAAGTTTAATTAAACCTAGCAAAATAGTTTGGTTGGAAGAAGTAGGCCCCCTTCCAACATCATCTTTATTCTAGGCCCATACATGAAATCCATCTTGGAATTGGCATGGTTGACAAAGTATTATCAGACTTAAGTAACGACTGTCTTTCTCCATGCCAAAACCTGCACTTCAAAACACATGTGGGAAAGTGGCTTATGAGAAGAGTTTATTGGAGAAAGAATTGTTTGAAGAACATCCTATATTATGGAGATGGGTATATTTAAAAGCACACATCTATATTCTTTTTTCTGAAAATGAGTATTAGAGAAAACAGAATACGAAATTTGCTTATTATGAATTGTTATGGTTCTCCGTAAATGTGTATTTCCCAACCTTGGAAAAATATTTCTAAAAAGATCTGTAGTACCAAATATAGAGAAACTGATGACACCTATAATCATCATCATTTACAAGGGAAGGGAAAAAACAAGTAAATGGCAGGTAGGGTGTCGTGACTCTAGGCAGTTCCACAGCAAAGAAGCTTGAGAGGACATTACAGTTACAAACCAGTTTTTAGAATGGAAAGCAAAGAATCAATTAGAAAGATGGTCTAAAACTTCATTAGATGGATGTCTATGTATAGACTCATTAATCCAGGTCATGATGTGTAGCAAAATTGCAAAAAAAATGCAAACTTTCTTAAAAAGCAACTGGACTCTTATTATTAGATGCAATTATTATTAGATGGAGAAGTTTGATTCCTCTGGTTACAGGCTCTGAATCAGAGGCAGACATCGAATGTTGTACTGTGTAACCAACGACCTATTTCATAAATAGTGGCACTCAAGCTCTGTCACCAAGATTCATGAGCATTTATTATGGGACTGCAAAATCATTGGCCTTTGTTCCCCTTCACAAGAGTAGGAAATTGCCCCCTTTTTGAGGGATCACATGGGAGAGCTCAAGCTTCTGATGTTACCTGTAAAGATTTGATGGGGAATATATGGGGAGAGTGAAAGAAAGAAGGAATCTCATTCAACATTCCTGTTCTTCTAAGTTTTACATTCATTGCATCTACTTCTCAACAGTGCCTTCAAATCTAGGGGCTACTGAAGCCAATCATCAATGCAGACATTCAGACAAAAGCATTACTCACAAAGACCTGTCCAGGACCCCTTAATATACTGTAGATCACAGGTCACTCAGAACCCCTCTCAGTCTTTAGTTGAGAGGAGAAGGAGAAGAAATGTCCCAGTTGTTGTGCAAATACTTGTACTTGTGATAAGAAATGAAATCTGTTACTGAGCTGGCCTTTCTTTATGGCATAAGTAATGAACCAAATTGAAAGACAGATCAAGCATTGGCTGGAATTACTGCCTCATACAGGCTGCAGATAATCGATACACCTCTCACTTACCAATCTCATCTGCATGTTGACTCCATCTCAACAGTCTGTCTTGAAACAAATTCATTTTGCAGGAGGTCCAATAAAGCATGTTACTGGCATTGATCTGGTTTATTCATAGCTGGGCATGGAAAATGCATCACTTAAATTAATAGAAGGACGGGTGATTAGGCCATGAAAAGTTAGACGGCTCCCAAAGAACAGTGTGCATTATGTATGCAGTAAAGGAAGAAAACATGAGAAGAGGTAAGATATATCTCCCCTCCATCTACATACTCATTTATCATTTGTCTGGAAAGAGCAGATGGGCAAGTGAATTTTCAAAGACTAAGCTATGATTCTTAGAGCTGGCCACCATTTTAATTTCTCAGAGTTATAATTAAAATTCTTACTACATACTGCTCTCCTATTGTTGCAGAAAATAAAAAAAACAGGATTGTCACCACTGGAGAAAACACAGCAGCAAGCTTGGTGCCATCAGAACACAACAGAATTAGCAACCAAAATCTTTCCCCACATGCAAAGTCTTTCTTCTTCTCCCCAAATTTCGAAAGAATTGATTTAACTTTTCCTCACATCAAGTGAATTGCATGATTGTAGAAGGCAAGAATTAAAGAACAGTCCCTGTTAATTTCACTACAAGCCCACTTGACTGACAATTCCTGGATTAAGCCAGTGACCTTGGAAATCTCTGGTGATGTTGGAAGTGGTCTGGACTGCAGTATTAGTTTGATTGACACAATGAGTTGAAAGCAAGCCAGAAAACTGTCTATGAAAAGCAAAGCAAAAGAAGGATGATGGACAGATTGCCAGATGGATGGACAGATAAGGAGCCATGGAATGGTTTGCGGAGGGTAAATAGTCTTAGTTGGCTTAATCCCAATCTCAGAAGCATCAAAGATGGTCCAGAAGGTTCTCATCTGAACTAGAAGGACCCATTCAACTTGAAATTGGACATGGTGTCTAAAAACAACCTGGAAGCAGACTAACAGGTTAATGTTGACTCTTGGCAAGATTTCAGAAGTGGTTTGCCTTTGCCTTCTTCCATGGCCTAAAGTCATCCACCTGGCTTTCTGCTCAAGGTCATCTAATTCTTTAACCACCACACCAAACTGGCTCTCTACCAGGAAGCACTATTTGACTAATTCCCATCATTAGGGAATGGAGATGTTGGAAAGATTCTTAAAAATTACATATGAGAAGCAGATCAAAGCTCCTTGATTTCTTCAAGGAAGTTGATGGATGGTTCCATACAGGTCCTATCCCTATTATGGGCAGTATGGTATAATGAGAATTGTATGTAAGGTTAAATTTTGATTCCTTTGTCTGGAGCTTATTTGAGATATTGAGATAAACAGTTTGGTTATTGAGACAAATAGATAAACAGCAAATGCATTTGAATGGGGAAACATCTCCAGAGGTTGAGTTTTTATCTCCTCTTTTACACATGTACCCCTTTGGGTGGTGTTATTGCTCTCTCAAGTCCAGTTAATATCATCTGGAATTAGGTATTCTAACTCAGGTCACCTGCCCATTGCATTTTTATAGCCGGGATCGCTTCTTGGCTACAGCATCCTGTCAATGAAATCTGGATTCTGTCTGCATTTCTTGCGATGGTCGTTTCCTTGTTGGTGAGATCAGCCAGGCGAGTGTTAATTGTTTAGCAGGCTCTTTTTAGAAATTAATTTACAACGATACAAATTCAAATAATATGCAAAAGTAAAACTAAAAAGTGTCTCAATTAACATACAAAAGTTGAAGTGTGCCGCCTGCTTGGCTGAACATCTCCAGTGAGGATGCGGCGGCTGATGGAAAGGAAAAGCAGCGTATAGCACATTGAATAAGCAACCTCTTGTGGGGAGTGGCAACAGGGAGAGAAACAAATGGAGGGTTTCTATTAGAAGGCCTCCAAAAAGCTTTAATACATGGAAAGCTCGTTTCGGAGCACAGTGGGGGAAATGCAAACACAACTAAATGGGCTTTCAAAAAACTCATTTGGGCTTCGAAATGATGCGGGGGTATAAATGCTATATAAGCAGGCAAGAAGTCAGAAATCTGACAATTATCATTTGTTCCAAGATTGGAGGGTATTAAAAAAAATGGTGGGGTGAGAGGCATAGTACAACAGAAGGAGGAAAGTAATGAACTTTTTTCCTGCCTGTTGTTGGATTTGATTTTGAAGCATCAGGGAAAGGGAGAGAGGTATTTCCCTTGCCCAAATTCCAAATGTGAAAGTTTTTTTTTTCCCCTTCTTGATTCAGAAAATATACCAATTCTGGCAGGCCTTCCTCAACGGTGATCTGAAATGCTGGGGAGAGATCTCAGGATCCATTGTAAAATTTATTGATTTATATTAGACATATTAATATAGCTGCCCAACTCACTAGTCTAGGTGACTCCAGCAGCTTGCAACGTTTGAAAAAAAAATTAAAAATCCATCATATAATAAAACCATTAAGAACCTTATCCACAGCAACAGTGCAATCAGATTAGCCATTTTCATTTGTGGCCCCTAGACCTGCTGACAAAGCCACATTTTTAGGGCCTTTTAGAAAACTGCAAGTTTGGGGCCAAGCATACCTCAGGTGGGACAGTGTTCCATAAAGGGGTCACCACTGAGAAGACCTTTTTTGGAGTGGGCCAAGTAAGTGTAATAGGAGAGATGCAGTCCTTCAAATGCTGTGGATTTTGTGGTATGGATTCATTGCCTGTGTTCTAGACCATGCAGGATTAGTAATTTTATTTTTTTAGTAGAGGACTGCAAGGAACCACCAGAAGGGCTTAACAAATATAATTGTATCTCTGAATTGTTCAATAAAAAGCAAGAGGAATAGAATGTGGAGAGAAGAGAAAACAAATGTGTGCATCAATTTACGACAACATGAATCACAAAGCAAGCTGGAATGACTTCTACCAGAAGATGGCTGAAGGCATTATTAAAATAAGATCAATGGAAAACCTTTTCATCATTTCAACAGCACTCAGTATTCAACCACACCACATTTAATTTGCAAACTACCTAAGAGGATATGTAAGAACATGTATGTGTCTTTGCAGCACCTGCAAAACCTTTCTAGAGCCCTACAAAACATGTCCACTCCTTATGTTTTTCACCCACAGTTGTAATGAAGCTTCCATGTACTCCAGATTGGGTAAATATTAGGATGTGCCTGGAACTTAATGTGATCTTGACAAACAATATTGCACACTGAATCAAATTAAATAGTTTTAATAAATGCTGAATGTGACAGGAATGAACTCAGCCCAGGATGAGGAAACTAGAGTTAAATCCTGGGATCCAGAGAACTGTCCATGGTTTTGAACTGGTTCTGGAAATAGGGGAATTTGGTGAATGGTTGCATTCTCAGACTCACTGATGTGAAACTGAGTGAAGCAAGCAGGCTGTTCCCATGGACAGCTGAACAAAGTAATTTTCTGCTCAGGACTTAGGCAATTATGCAGATTGCAACTGGCAATTTCTCTGCCAGCTGCCAGAAACTCATTTGCTTGCTGAATCATACATCTTGCCACTGGAGATGGGGAGGTGAAAATGGCAGATTGAAAGCACCTGGCACTTCTACATGTGCTCACTTGGCCACTGTATAGAAAACATGAGGACCCCAAATCAAGTGCAATAAAAAGCTTGAACAGCTTGTAACTTAGATCTCCCCCTAGTTCAAGAGAGTGAAGTGAAACTTGCAAGTTTAAAACTCGCTATCAGGAGACATGAGGATGTGGATGAATTTGCTCATGTCCTTACTGATCAAAACAAGGTTACTAAAGAGCATGTGATTTGTGTGCTTTTCTTTTGATCACCTCCTACCTTCTTAGCTCCCCCCACTTTCATATGATCCCAAGGGAAGACATCAAGAGCAAACTTCATGGATTTTTTCCTCTTCCAACTGGGAAATACAAGCAGCCATGGATTGTGCCAATAATAGTCCAGGTTGAAGAAGCTTTCAAACACAATCTGAAATTCTCAAGCAGCCTGTGATAGATGCTGTTGAGCATTAGAAGGTGATTTGAGAAACCATAAGGCAATTTGCCCTCACTTTAAATATAATATATACTCAAGTTTTTCACACAATATTATCCTGGCATTCATTTCAGATGGGCTAATGACAGCCTACCTTTTTGGTGGATGCTTTCATGTTCCTGTCTTAGGTTGTGTTTTCCCATGGTTTAATTTTTTACTATACTTTTGTAAGTTATCCAGAGTCATTAAAGGATTAGGCAGCATATCTATTTATGTATCATTTATTTAAAAATCCAGATTTTTAAGGTAGGAGAGATCATCCTATTTTTTTACATCAGATAGAAACAAATATTCTGGATCTATTAATTCCTATCACAGGAGAAAAAAATACTGTTATAGATCTTGCTAGTAAAAGAAATCTGAACAAGCAATCTGTCTACATATCTACCTTTCTTGCTGTGTTGGTATTTTTCCCAAAACTGTTGGCATGGCATTTTTATATTGTTTGCCAACTGTACAGAAAATGCAGAGCAAAAACAAAGGATAACTCAGTCTGTCCCCTATCAGGACACCTTGTTTTCACCCCACCCCATATTTTCTCTGACCTCAACTTAATATTGGTCCTTGAAACAAAAGCCACCTTTCCTCACCCTTCCCCTTTTCCCAGTGAAATGTTGCTGAAATTGCTGAGTGAGGAGCAATTAATGACTTTGGTTCTACCCACCTCAGAGGTGGTGGAGATCAAGTCAGTTGACTCCAGTGTTGGTTAAATTAACAAGCCAAACTTCTAAGCTTCCTCACTGTCACCCAAGTCCATGATTTAAGTCATTTTGGTCTGGCCCCCAGCATGATGGCTGAAAGGAGGGTCTTCTGAGCAACCGAGTCCAGGGGATGTATAATGTCCATAAATGACAACCAAAGATGACTTCAAACACCCAGTTATTCTAAGCAGTGACTGCACGAAGATCAAACTGCCTTCAGAAGCATTGTCATGACTATAATTTTCTTCTCAGTTATACTGTAAAATGTGGAACTCTACTGCAAATTGTTCTGTTTCCTCTTGATTTGTTGTGAGTATGCTTTTTCTGCACCACCTCGAGCAGCTTCAGAAGGAAGAATGGCCTACAAATTAATTAAAATAAAAAGGGAGGTGCTTAATTTAGAGGGATCAAGCCCTGACTCTCTCAGAATTTAGCCCAATTGCTTCTCAAGAGATGCAAACAGTGCCAAACCTCCTATAATAAGTTACAATTACTTAGGCATTGAGAAAGTAAAAAATGGCAATATTAAATAAGTCTGTAGCTCACGCCTAACCTCATATTGGCTGTGATCCCGAGAGATTTTCCTTGGAGGCAGATTCCAGAGCTGAGTTTCAAATTCAAGGAGGAAGAGAACATAAAGCCACTGAAAAAAGGACATTCACCCAGGAGTCTAGGCCAGTAAAATAAGCACAGTGAAACCATTCCACAACTTGACAGGTGCTATTCATTTTCAGCCCCAAAATGTTAGCAAACACCAGGCTCCTAAGTACAGTATGATTAATATTGATTTTAATATGCAATGAGTTTTCTTCTTGGTCTAATTGACCTTCTGAGTCCTATATGAGGAACTGATGTTTACAGAAACCTCCTCAGAGGTGGAATTTAAAATGGTATCAGGTGTTTGGGAAGGAAAAGCTTGGGCATTGCCAGTTGCATAGCAAAAATCCCATTTGGACCCAGTGGGAAGCCATCTTGAGATACTAGACAGAGAAACCTAATTTGTTTTCTAAGCTTCTTTTCAATCCCCATCACTGCCATGAAAATATCATTTCAGGGATCTTGGCACACTTACAGGGAAGCAAAAGTGGTGAGAAATTAAGCAAGAAAATTTACATTTGCTTCAAAGGAGCCATTTTGTCTGTCTAAAGCAGAGGAGGAGAAGGGAGACACAACGTATTTACCTCAATCGGCCCCCAACTCTGTTAAAATTCCTCACTGGTGGTTAGAAGTGCACAAATGTAAAGTCTCTGTCCACTTGTCCCAACAAATGATTCATATCTCAGGAATCTTTGCAGTAAAAGCACATACTGAAACATCTCCAATCTTTCCCACCACCTTCCTGTCCATCAGGTTGGTCCTCCTGAAGTGGCCCCTGCAAAGAAGAGTCAGTTAGTCAGTATATCTCTTGGAAGGCAAATGAAACTTCAATCTGAGGGAGAAGGAGGAAAGGCAACCAGCCCCACTCATAAGCCCCAGAGGGAGCATGCTTTAGTTCAAAAATGTGAGAAGGAAAGGTCAAGAGAAACCTCTCTAATAATTAAGGAGACATCTCAGACATCCAAGACTATCAGGTTGCATAAAGTAGAATAAAACTCCCCTCTTCATCAACTCCAGGCTGAAGTGAACCCCCATAGTGGTTTTTGCTTATATTTGGCCACCTAGAATTGGGTGTGCAAAGGTCTTCACATCTTAGGCACAAGAAGCTCCACTGAGAGTTTTTCTTGTCTGGATTCTTGTTGGCTGCAAGTGCTAATAGAGAAGCTTCTGCAACGGACCGAGCGGAAGATGTTTAAGTAGCCCCAGTACAAAAAAAGGCACATTTTTGCTTCCAGGGCTCCAAGAATTGAATCCAGCACTATGGGCAAAGCTTTTCCAGTTGTTCTTTCCTTCCAGCTTTTTCTCAGAGGACTAAGCAGGTAACACAAGACAACTGACTGAGTTGGGGAGTTTTCACCACACAACTAAAAGAGGTGAAGTAGTTTAGCTTTAGGCAAAACTGGAACTGACTTTAAACTCTGTTTTGGAGCACACCCTAATCTAATTAACTCCACTAACATTGCCATAACACAGTAAGCTCCTCTTGACCATGCCAGGACTCCTACAGCAAGCAAACAACTTTATCTGCCTGTTCATCTAAGTAAGCAAGCAATGGCCAAAACAAATAAAAAATAAAACCCTCTTGCCCAGGCAATCCCAGAGAATGCTGACATTAACGGTCCTCAGAAGAACTCCAAGGGGAAAGAATTGTGAAATTCTACAAACAATGCTAGGTTACAACTGTCCTCTAGGGCTGTGTGAAGCTTCAACATGGTGCTTTAATTGGAAATCAATTCTTCAAGCCAAACTGCCTTTCCCAGGCATATCATAAAGGGGACCTGAATTGTCAGATTGGATAAACTGCCTCCAAAGTAGTTTTAAAAAAATCAGTGCATCCCATTGAGGTTCCTGACCACTTCAAATCGAATTCCTAGTGCAAAGAATTGGATCAGACTGAAATTAATCTCCCTGTCCCACTGCAATCTCCCCCATGTTTCTTCTCTCTAGAAAGTAAACACAACAAAAAGCAATAAACCAAAATGCAAACATGGGGGGAAGAGGTTTTTGGGAGAAACATCTGCTTTAATGTGTCAATTTGTTAGAGGTATAGAAAGGAAAACCACAAACGAAGACACATTTCAAAATAAGCAGACAATTTCATGGAGCCCATTCTGTTATGACCACAAAAGCTACCTCCACACAACGTACATACCCAGCTTACTAATTAATCCATTTTCCTTCCACTGACCTAGTGCATCATGTTGTGAAATCCCAATCCACAAGCAGATGAGTTGCCTGGAAAACATTCCCTAGATATTCTGAGAGAGAAGATAAACAAGACTGGAGGGTCCTAACATCATTACCTGAATTAACAGCTTGTTTTCTCAAGGTTGTCCTAAGTGAATGCTCATCACCAGGATGAATTATTTTTTAAAAAATAAAAAATTCAGACACAAGCGAGGCCTCACTACAGGAAAGGGGTTTATTAACAGGTCACTGCTCCTGTGGTGGCATAACAGGGAATCAGAGCTAAGCTGGCGAAGTGTGACATTTGATTAATTAACGCTTCTGCAGCACTTAGCAAAAACATGAGCAAAGCGCTAAACTTCATTAGAACAGGAACAAGATGATATTTATATCCTCCCTATGCTGGCCTGCCAACATATGTAGGCTTTTGCCACAGAGACATATCAGCATGGAAAGCACATTGCTTTGCTTCTAATTTGAGTCAATCAGCAATCTAGCCCAAAATAACCATCACGGACGCATCCCAATGGATTAGGAGTAGTATGAGTAAAGAGCTAGTTGAGTATCACATGTAGAACTTTTGATCTGAGACGGCTGAGTCCATTAATGGTGTCTTAATACATTGCCTGAAATCAAGTAAGATTGAAAAATCCATACTTGATTGCATTCACTTATAAAAACAGTTGACTGTTCACAAGAATCAGATTCGTATACTGGGATTTAGTGTCTGGTATGACTCTAGACATGGGAATGGCTAACGGTGATCAAGAAGTCTGTCCAGCATGGGACATTTGCTTGGATACTTGTAGAATCTCTTGGACTATGTTGAGCATTGGTCAGATCTTCTGAAATATTCAAGCAAGCTAGATTGCATGGGTTTTGTTGTATCCCTGTGTGGTGCAGGTGGTGAGAAGCAGTCCCGGGGGACAGTTGAGTTAACTCTAGCAAGTTAACCATTATCCTAAACCTCAAGAAACAGTTATGAATACTTTTTTTTAGCTTTCTCTGAAAATAATGACCCCTGCTGACAAATGAATACCTAACACCAAGGCAAAAATTCTATCCAGCAACGTGGCACTCTAGTAATTTCTAAGTGCCATCTTCCTAGTTGCTCTCAGCAACCAGAACTGACAAACTGTTCATAACCTCCTTTTTTACAATTATTGTTTTTACACAAACAGCAGGTGAACATGACAGGACCAGTCCATCTTTCTGGGGGAAAGCACAAGGCCGATGGCTTTAAATGACAGTAGAAGCAACACAATGAGAAGAAGGATGACTTTGTTTTTGAACAAGGCACAGCTGGCTGCAGAAAAAAAGCTGGTCTTTCACATTCAAAGGCCACAAATTTAGGGTATGAGGACCAGAGAATTTCACTCTCAATCTTGTAGAAAACCATGGGGAGCATGCACCAAATGGGTTGGGACCAATTTTGAGATGGTTTTCATTTGGGAAGTTAATTGTGGGAATAGATACTCACAAACTGCCTCCTCTCGAAACATATGCATCAAAAATAGATCACAGTCATCGATGACTGGGAACAGGTTGCCTTCCAGAGGTCTTTCGCAACTACTTACCCCCTGAAAATTCAGTTTCATCATGAGAAGTTTACCTTTAGACATTTATCTGGGGTCAAGTCAACTAATAAAGACCAAACAGCCTATTAAAAATGTTCCTTAAAAAAAAGAGTTGAGGAAATTGTATACCAAGGCACTGATGATGTTACCAAGTTGGGTAATGAAATGTCTGCAAGAAACCAATCAAGCTCAGAGAGCACCAAGGATCCCACAGTTCAGCCCTCAGTACTAATATTTTCTTCTATTGGTATATCATATTTTTTAGGTATAAGTGAAAAATACTAGACGAACACAGGTATAATTGTCTTTTCTTAGATCTAATTTTATGTTCTTTTCCCCATTCTCTTCCTGTGTCTGGCTGTGTCTCAGAGCAAGGAACTTAGCCAGACACACCAAGTTCAAAATCTACCAAAAAAAAAAACCCTCAAGATAATGCCATGTTTGGTTTTACAGTTAAGAAAGCCACAAAACCCTTAGCCAGAAGCCTGATATTCCTAGATGTGCAGCAGCCAGCAAATCAAAGCAAAAAGGAAGCTTACAAATAAATAGTCTTTCCAAGCCAGGATCTTCAGGACTCTCTTGGCAGTGATCAGTCCATGGGGCAGGCAAGTCAAAGAAGCTGTAACAAAATCTCAAGACTAGGAACATGGTCCAGGAATAGAAGACTGAGCTTGCTTATATCTGAGACCCCAAGGTGAAACTTGTTTCGAAAGGAAAATAGTCCTTTGCCTAACTCTTACTTTCAACTGCTCACTGTGCCTTAATCCCCAAAGATGTAATAGTCATTTTCCATTAAGACAAGGAGGAAGTTTAGATTCTAACATCTGTTCTTTCCCAGCTGTTTCTGCTCTGGGAGAAACTTGCCTCCCCAACAGAGATGTGAGACTTCTCAGCCTTTATAAGACCTGGTCCTGCTTAGGCATCTTCTCTTCTTTCTCTTTGGAGGATTTTTCAGATCTGTTTGATCTCTTACCACTTGGAGAGCTGGTTTTCCAAACTCTCTGATACTCTATTTCTTAAGTAGTCAAGAAGAAATCTAGTAGATCTCCCCTGTGAGTGTTTTGCCACACATTTCATTCAGATTTCTCAAGATCATATTTGGTCTCTCTTTGCCTCTTCCCCTTCTAAAAGTTTATTTAGATCTGCTGCTCAAATCCTCGTGGGCTCAAGAGTTGTTTTCATGACTTTGCTCTGTGTCTTTGTGTTGTAATCAACACCATCAAAAGTGTGCTTGTTTTCTGATGCCTTTCAGGTTTTTTTAATGTCAAATTCCTACTGATGTCTTGTTAAAATGGTTCCCCTTTGCTCCCTACAAGAAACAGGGGTGAGGGGACATTGTATTCAAGTGATACATTTGGCTTTGTGCAGTTTAAATTTGTAATCTCTTTCTTTGGAGCAGATTGCATTTGGCAAGAAGGCTCAAAAGAAGATTTTTTTTTCAATCTATACCTTGGCAAACTTACGATTCAATTGTCATTCCCTTGGGAAAAAAGTTGGCTATTTGCCTCTTGGTGACAGATGCTCTCGTTTTGCTTGACTCGCCAAACTTGTCATGTGCCTTATTAATGTTTGCTGTTCCCCATATTATAAGGCAGCACATAATTCACTGGAGCTACAGAGAGAAGGGTGAGACATTTCTGGAGTCAGATTGTGAGCTCTTTAGCACTCAGACTATCTCTTTGCTTGTGAAGCTCATTTGTATTGATGGTGTTATAATTATGAAAGAGAAGTGGACTTTTTGTTTATGTCCAGATGAAATGTTGTATTAATTTTCAGATATGGAAAAAATTCAAATGAATATCATTTCCTCTCTAAACATTCTGTATGTGTCTTTGTTCCCACTTTCCACCCAGATCTATGCTGTTACAAGCTTTTAAAAAGAGGAGGGTTCTACTGTGAAATTTGGAAGCATGGACAATTGGATCCACAAATTCCTTCAGAAGGGATGAAGTAGGCGGGTTCACACAGAGATATGGGCCCATGGCTTGCATACTGATGAGATGGAGGCAGCAAGATGGCTTGCTCATTGTTCAGCTTCATTATTACCTGACAAGGATAGCAAGAGTTACATCATGGTGCTGGAAAAGTGGATTATAGGGCAGAGGAAAACAAATGCATAGCAAATCAGCCCCTGAAAAGATGTAACCATACATCTCCAAGAATTATTTCTGTGCCCATTAAGAACCTGCAATACTTGGAGAAGGCATTTTGGAGTGCATGTATAATGTTGATCTGTAACTCTTTAGAGAAGCTGCATCATTTTCAGGGGTTGCTTTGTTGCTGTCTGCTTTTAAATCACATCAGCTGCTTTAAAGAAATGCAAACCGGTGCTTCTTTCACAATTCCATTTGACCTGTGAAAGGTCAAAGAACCTTCCTGGAATGGCATCCAAAATGTTGCACAGCTTTAACACCACTATTACAGGATGTCTCTTCCAAAAGGTTTGGCCAGTTTTCACAATGCATGTCCACATCCTTGCATAACAGTGACTGCGGTCCATTTATGTCCACAGAGCAGAATCAAAAATGCCAGGTCAACCTTGTGGTCACCATTCCTAGATATCTCAGAAACTTTGTCAGGAGGAAGAGTACAGCAACGCTGTTCAAAGATGCTTCCATGGTAATGTGGCAGGCATGACTATACGTTGATGTGCATGGAATGCTTATCTTTCCCACCAATTTAGGTGGTACCTATTTATCTCCTTACCTTTTTACATGCTTTCAAGCTTCTCGGTTGACAGGAGCTGGAGCAAATAGTGAGAGCTCACCCTGGGTCTCGAACTTGGGCTGCTGACCTTCTGCCAACAAGCCCAACATCTTAACCACTCAGCTATAGGTAATAATGTCCACAAGCTATTCCTCTAAGGCAAGGCTGATGTTCATGATGGATCAGCCTCCCTTTAACTCTTCATGAGTTAAAATAAAAGAAAATGCAGCAGTGAGAAACCTGCCCACCTATCTGGCAGCTGCCATGCAACCAAGTTCTTAAATACATGTCTGAGCACCATTCTGAACCTGGAGAGACTGCCATTTCTTCGTTTATCATCCTCTCTTGAGAAAAAAAGTTTGCTCAAAGCACCTGATTCCTGAGCTGTGTCTGACAGTGGGCTAATTCTCCTCTGACTCTCTGAATGGGAGGTCTTTTCAGCCAGGCTGGGAAATCTGCTTTCCATTAAGGATGACAGAATTAGAAAGAGCCACATGGCTGTGCGGCTCCCCACCATTTCTTTTCTTGTCCATCAGCCGCTGCGCAAGTGTGACCTTGTTTTCATTAGGCAAAAACACCTTGAGAGCAAGCAGGAGCAGTTGGGTAGAACTGGAGGAGGAAGAAGAGGGCAGACAATTCATTAGTCAGCCTCAAAGTCCACTGCTTTCCCCCCATCCTCCTAAGTTTCCAGTTAGTCATAATTAAGAAAGCTCAGAGAAGTTGATATTTGCACTTTCCCGCATGAATGGATGTGATCTGTGTCTCCTCCAGGAAAGATCAGGACTATTTGTTATCCAGTTGATTTCTCAGGGCAGTGTGATTCTCAGTTGAACAATGTTGCTTTTATGAATATAAATGTATTTATGCAAGGCATATCGGGAGATAAAACCTGCTTTGAAATATACCCATGGAGGGAGGAGGAAAACGTGTTAAAAGGAGCCATTTAAATATAGCTGCAGAGATAGGAGGAGAGAGACTTACGATATAAAATAATGCTTTAGAGCTCTCTGTGTGTACAGCTATACATGCATGCACATGCATATATAACAACACAAACAAGGGCACAGGCTTGGAGAAAATTGGCTCAGGCATTTGTAGTTGTCATTTCATAGCACGAATCTTAATTACAGTGGAGCAAATGAACCCTAGAATCAAATCTGATATTCTTATTCAAGACTACAAGCCAACTCCTCCTTCTGAATAATCTGAGATTGTTCAAAAAAAAAACACGTAGGATTTAAGAAACAAAACTTATGCACTTGGGAATATTCAGATCCATTGGAACATTTCCTGCTTACAGGCATATCTACGTTTTAAGAGACCACGCTAGACTCCAGAGAACGTTCATTTCAACAGTTCAGTCCACACATCTGAAATGAACTAGAGTGATTTTTTTTCTGAGTCAGTGTAAATGATGAGATGAATTCATCCCGAGCTGAACAATCCTACACTATTCACTTACAGTTGTAGATGTGAAACACATCACCCTTCTTTTGTTGCAGAAAAACTAGCATGTGATGTATTTTAGACAGTGACATCCAAAGTTATGGGTCTTCCTATGCTCCTGAATTTATTTTTATATTTGTTTATTTTATATTTATTGAATTTATATTATTTTTATAGGCCCTTGATTTAGGGTATCCCCCTTTGATTAACATTTATATCTCAATACAACGTATTTATTTGATTGATTTCTATAGCTACTCAACTCATCCAAGGATTCCAGGCAATATACAGTTCTAACATTATAAAACAATTAAAAACATTAAAAAATAAAAACATCCACAAGATAAATAAATCCAGAATCACCAGAGAGATTCAATACAGATCTGAAATGGGGCTTCAGTCATTAAAAAGGGCTCCTTAATAAAAAATAAATAAAAATCTGTCTTCTGTACCATTGCTCGAATTTCAGTGATTTTTGATCGCCAAATGAGGTTCTGTTCAGTTTCCCACACCCATAACAGTTGTGCAATTCACCAACTTGCAAATGTCATCACCGATGGAAATACAGAATTGGTTTCTCCCAAATCTGACTATAGCACAATGGTTTGCTATTGTTTGGATGACAGCAATGAATTCTGAACAGCATTTTGTCCTTTCTATCTCTCGCTCCTGTCCAGATTGATTTTAGCCAGGCATTAGGTCAAAAAAAAGATGGAGGCAGAGAGGAAAAACATTAAAAAGACAATTACAATCTGTGAGATGCAGAAGACATTGTAACTGAAGCAGAGGTCTCCAAACTTTCTCCTGAGTTAATAGAGCGCAAGTGAACATGAATGAAATAATTCCGATCATTGCCCTTCCTGCAAAGGTTTGTGCTACTGCCACTCGCTGACACTCAACCTCATTATTTTAATCACAGAGTGGAAAACAGAACGGGCAATAAGTGACAGCGCAAAGTCAAAGAGTGCAATAAGTAGCAAGAAAACATGGAAGGGCTGCGGTGGTTGAAAGCAAATGAAGTGAGCTGGAATGTCAGAGGATTCCATCTGAAAGTAGGGATCTTCAGTCATGGGGAATGAGTAGTCCTCAACTAGGGTTACGACATTGTAGCAGCAGATTGTTTGAGAACTGTTCCGTAGGATTTTCTTGGCAAGTTTATACGAGGTAGGTTGCCTCAACCCTCCCCATTTCTCCATTTTGGATACGTCCGAACAGCTGATCAGCAACAGCAGCAAATTCTCCTCTGATAAGGACTGTTGTGTTGTCTGGATGGCAGATGCCATGTGAACTCAACCATTTGGTGCGAAACAGTACTTATTTTATGAAGATACTTAGGGTGTCAGAACAGACAAGATGATGTACATGTTGACTTTTGTGTCTCTCTCTGTGTGTGAGTGAGTGATCAATGCATGCACAAAAGAGTCAAGGCTTTGTTCATGCCTGCCATTTACCTATTTTGACACTGCCCAGGGGTCACTGGTGCACAGACAAGAACTGTATATTTGGGAAATGTACATACTCCATATTTGATTGAGAAAAGTTTTAGACTCCAGCAAAATTAAGTTAGTGGAGGTTATATATCCCAGATTATATCTATTGGAGAGTTATGTGCAAGAGAGAGCACAGCCCGTGTACACGATAGCAAACCCTCCTGCATGAAGAATCACACTTTTCCAAATCTGAAAGTAAAAATGGAACCAGTTTTTCCCCAATGTTGTGGAAGGCTATATTGAATTGCAAATTCAAACTAGATTGGGAAGATCTGTAGATTTCATTCTGGGTGTGGGGTTTCTTTGGAAAACAAGTTGGAATGCAAATATATACATTGTTTTAAATGATAGCAAGCTATAAGAGAAGGGTAGTGCAGGTTTCTCCTTGCTTTTGTCATCCACTGAGACTCTGATCACAGTGAGGTGCACCAAGGGAATACGACCTTCTGGTGATATTTCTAGTTAAGCTCACTTGTTTTTTCTCAATGGTTGCTTCAGGAAACCTTTTCTTCCAGGCCATTCTAGTTGGCTTGGGGCTAAGCAAGCTGTGCAGGCAAGGTCTATGGAGAACTCTGAAGGATAATCATATTCATGCAATATCTCCCCCCTCTTCCCTTGGTATGTCATGGCATAAAGAGACAAAGCAGGTTTGGAAGCCAAATGACTCCATCAGTCTTATTTCAATGATGGCATAACGGCCATTATGAGATAAACAGAGAGAACATTTGCTGGCAAGGAAGACTGACAGAAGGGCCATTGAGCTGCAGAGGGCAGGGTGTACCCTATTGGGAGTAATTTCTCCATTCCCCCAACTCCAGGGACCCAGATATAGAATGGGATAAAGAATAACCCTTGGAGCCTTACAGATGTTTGCAAAGGCATTACAAACAGCTATTAAACCCCACAGCAGGTCTGAATCTCTCTTTCCCTTCAGACTTCACTAGTTCGGTGACTGTTACCAATTAGTTTTGTAGTTTTTAAAATTAGGTGCCTTTTGATCTGCTGGCAATCTTTCCAGCTTTGGTTGCCAGCAGATCCTGTGTCACAGGCAGAGATGCTTTCTTCTAATCATGTGGAGTTTGTATGATGGATCAGCCCTATTTAAAAGACACCCTTCCCTAATTAGCACAAGGTTAAGTCATCTTGTGGTTTGAAGGACTTTAGCTATTGATGGATCTCCAGGACATAATAAATCTCAGATCTTTCCAATTGAAATGGTGGAATATTTAATTTATAATAGAGGAATGACAGATAAAAGTCACATTGGAGTGAAAGAACCATGTCAAAAAAACTATTCAAGACAAGGTCTACATTTTGATTCATGGATTATTTGTTCTCACCTTCTGGATCTTCACACATTAAAATTCATCAGAGATCTTGCAGAAACCTGTATTTAAATATGTAAATGGGCTTAGCTTACCTTAATTTAGTTTATCAAGGTACAACTAAGGCAGTAGGATTTCTCCATTATTCAATCTTTTTAATTTCTAAATGCTCCTGTAAGGTAATGTGCATGCATAATTTGTAGCATCAACTCAACCTTTCAGTATATGTATTGTTCCATATGCTTACTGAGAACACTTTTGAACCCTGGAGGAAGATTAGTTTTTCTTTAAAAATTACTGTTTTCAACCCCAGGGTCAGAGAAAAATATCAAAAATCAATGTAGAAAACATTGAGGCTGGGTGGATTTAATTAGAGCAGATGCAAATTTTTCCAGCTGCAATTCTTATTTCAACCGTGCATCTCATAGTCATGTTAGAAGAACAAAGTGTAACCTTCTGTTGATCACACAACTCTAACTTTCATATTGTAATGATTGTAATCCATTGAGGGATGGTCCAAGGAAATCCATCTCTGGACACGTCACTTTGCCCTGTCTGGCAAGAACTTACATCAGTTTGAAGAATGTAAAAAGGGAATACTGTATCGAAAAAGGAAATAGGATGGAAGAAGGAAAATAGCCATGCTCAGAGACGGATGCTTAAACAGTAGTTCTTTAACCATCCTTTCTAGCGTTACAGTCCATAGAGAGATCAAGATGATGCCATAACTCAGCTGTTCCAATGAAACAAGATTTTTTTTTCAGTTAATTTGCTGTGTGACAAGCTAACCTTTCT
>JANHZU010004157.1:352882-367346 GCA_032468055.1 Acrochordus granulatus | reverse complement strand
TGGCCAAAGTACTTGAGCTTCAACTTCAATATCTGTCCCTCCAAAGAACAATCAGGTTTGATTTGCTGTAGGATTGATTGACTGATTTGATCTCCTTGCTGTCCAAGGGACCCTCAAGAGTCTTCTCCAGCACCACAATTTGAAGGCATCAGATGGTAAACCTGAAAGATAATGAAAGTGCCCTACTCATTGAAACCCAGTATAATAACCAAAAATCTCAAGGAAAAAGTAATACAAAATTCAATTAGATATCACTGAGCCTCTATAGAACCTTGTATATGAGATAAGTCCTCTTCTAAGGTCCTATCATATTAGAGAGTAGTGTGTTTGCTTAACCATAGCTTGTTGGCTAAACCATGATAAACTGGAGCAGAGTGACAATCTCTGCTGTAGACTATAGTTTGCAAACTGCAGTCCTGGATGCACATTCTAAACCAAAACTATGTAAACCACATTTCAGTTTCAGGTGACGCATAAGTTCATCCACTTAGAAGAAAGTTGTGTCCCTCTCAAGTAGGGTTGTACATTTGCCCCATATCTCATCTCCTCCCCGATGGAGAAATATCTTCTGTTTTTTGTTTTATAAAAGCCATGCAGCTTCTTCAGAGGAAATCTAAGTTTGGTTGGTCTCACAATGAGCTTGCTTCTCATGATCTTGAAAAGAAACTTACAAGGAAAAAAAAGAGTTAATGCTCTCTGGGAACCTGGTCTATTCAAAATCTTAGATGCTTGATTACACTTGACCTGTTTGCCTGCTGGGGTAGTGGAAGATAGGAACAGGACCAACTGAAAGTAGAAGATAGAGCAGCGCTGAATAATCTAAAGAAAGCTAGCACTGATAAGTTTACCTAGTTGCATAATGAAAACTGCAAGAAAACAATAAAGCTCAGAAACCACTAAGGACTCCACAGTTCATTGTTGAGCTACAAATATTATCTTCTAATGGAACGTCACTAGTGCAGGAGACTGTGGGTTTATATAGTAGCTATATGAAGTTCCTGATGATGTTACCTCATAAAATAAAATACCTTATAAAATGTCTGCAAGAAAACCACCAAACCCAGAGAGCACCAAGGACCCCACAGTTTAACTCTGAGCTACAAATATTCTCTTCTATTGGTGGGATCTTAACCAAACAGCACATTTCAATGACCTCCTGCTACCAGTCATCATGAGAAGGTCACAATCCAAGAGACCTCTCGGTATATATGAAGAACGTGCTTATCCATACTTAACAAATTTTATGGAATTAGTACAACTTCCTGAAAGGAACCTCTTATAAACTAGATTAATGCCAAAACCATTAGCCTCCTTCTGCAGTAAAGCATCAACCAGGGACAAGTGGGGCACCATATGTCCAGCTTCCCCACAATGAGCACAATTTATTTCCTAATTTCATTTCTGCAGGACCTCTTTGTACCCTTAGATAGCTTAGTAGCACAATTGTTATGGAGGGGTCTTGAACACAGTGTAGCCTATTATGCAGTAAATATTGGATGTAATTGTTTTTATAAAAGCAACTCATCAAGGATGACACATCCAGATGTAATTTATCCCATCAGCTTAAATGAAATACTGCAGCTCATCTCTGTGCTTTATTTAACTGACAATAATATGTGTTTTAAGAGTGTTATGGGTTCACATAAACATTCATATGAAAATTAAACTGCATATGAATACAATGGAAGCATCTAATCACAAGCAGTGGCTAGAACTGAACAGCATGTTGAAAAGATTGGAGCAATAAAAGATTGCAATAAAGAGAAGAGTTTAATATTTTGTGGAAATTTAAGACTGTATATTCTGTGATAGTAGCACTGATCTTTGACAATGACAACTGAAAGTAATAAACTATGTTCTCTGGGTGCCCAGAGTCTGAAGATCATAGGATCAAAATCTTCCTGTGAAATCCAGGTTATTTCTACTGTGCCTTTCTTTAAAAGTTGACATGGATTAGGAATAGTTCCAGGTTTAAGTCCCTTTCTGAGATAGGCAAGGCCTTTCTACTAGAGATAAGTGAATCTGTCAATTTAATATCTTTCTCAGTTTCTCATTTTATGAACTGTGACTGGGCTTATTTCTGAATTAATTTACTATCCTTGGCATACGTAGGCATTCCTTTTCAAACCAATGTATGCAGTGCTCATTCTTCTCATGTTTGTGTGCACACACGCTTTTTGCAAACGTTTTCCCTTGTAATCCATTTATTTTTATTTATTTGTTTTTCATATTTCTGAACCACCCACCTCCCCCCAAGAGGGGGGATTTGACTTAATCTGAACATGGCTGCAATCACTTTTGGTTCATTGTTTTGTTTTTAAGGGCAAATTTTACAGAATTTGGAAAACTGTGGAATCTCGCATTGTATGCATTCATGTGGAGAGAAACTGGTTTCTCAAAGCCCTGGCTACGATTTTGAATTTGGTCAATTCAAATCATTGTGAGCAAGTCCTTTTGATAACATTCTTGAGCAAGTCCTTTTGATAACATTCTTGAGCAAGTCCTTTTGATAACATTCAACCAACTAAGAGCCAGGAAAACTCTTTTCATTAGTATTTGTGATCCAGAAGGAAGATCATGTAGTCTAAAAAAAACTTCTCTGTTTCCTTTGATAGGCCTGGAATGTTTAAAAAAAGGCAAAGCGAAGGAGATAAATAGATTATTGATCAGGGAGGCATGTAATTCCTGAGCGAATTGGATTTAGCTGCTGCAGTGTGATCAGGCTTCTGCCATAAATCTCTTGAGGGATCAATAACCATGCCTTGCAAGGAAGCCTGCATTGCTGCTAGGGACAGTGTGAGATGTGGCATGAAGGCCAAACTTGAGAATGAGGGTACAGCAAGCAAATGCCTATCAGGTCATTCTCAATGGCTTTTTTCAGTCAACAATTGTTCCATTTAATTCAGTGTGTTTAATTGTTTTTTTTTCCCTTCAGTTATGCTGGAAGTTACAATCTGAAAACAAGGTTTATAGAGATCTGGGATCCAAAGAATTGGAGACTACATCCAGTCCTAAGGTTATAGACAGAACATCTGTTTGTAAATTCTGCTATGCAGGAAACAGATTTTTCATTTTCCCTAGAAGTTCTTTTTTAATTTGAAAAATCACTTTCACAATTTCTTTTACAGAGCAAGAAAATTTAAGTGACATTCTACTGGGTGGGAACTTCACCTGGGTGGTTTTTTTGAAGTGTGAAAAACCACCAAAAGAGCTTCAGCAGGAGAGAGAGGTGGGCCACAGAATATCAGCAGATGTTTGCATCTCCCTGGCTTCCCACACTTATATGAGAGAACATCTGTCTAGGAGCCTTTTCAGGTGAGGAAGCCTGGGTAGATAGGGAGGCTGAAGAAGGATGAGAAGATGTGACCCAATAAAAACAAGACCTGCAGTACTAAAAAGAAAACCTCCAAAAGAACTTGGAAAGCTATTTACAGGCATTATGAGAATAACGAAAGGAAGCAGAAGAGCTTTTAGCAGAGCAGAAAGCTTCTGAGAAATTTCAAGGATGACTTCAGCATAGCCCTTTATTATAAATCTTTAGCTGACCTAGTGGAGATATTGCCTTAAGAGGAACTGTTTTCTATAGTTCCAGGAACTCTGGAGGTCAAGAACAAGGTGGGATCACTCTCTCTTCCAGCTGAGTCCTTCAAATTAAAGAATGCAAATGATGCAAACATCAGCAGGAATTAGAAGGGTGCAGAGCATTTGTTCAGAAATGACTTGCAGAAAGACTTGCCAGATTAGTAGCAGGGGGTTTTGCTTTGGCTCCCATGTTTATAAAGGCCAGCAGGGAGCTAATGACTGGAAAATGGCAGTGCCTGGGTGAAGACAAAGCACCAGAGAAAGTTTATCTAATAATTCAGAGGGAGTTAAGCCAGCCCAATCCTGCTTCTCATTGGATCATAACTTTCTGAGCTGAGCATTTGCCATTTCCCACAGTCATTCTGGCAGGGGAATGAATTGACTCCCTGCTCATTCCGTTACCAAGTGAAGGCATGAAGATGAATTCATTGAGACACGCATGCATGGCAAACTTATTTGCAACAGGAGCTTTCCCCAGACCAGGAGGAAATGGTCCTTCCAGTGATGGTGAGATAGATAACAAACAAACACAGAAATGGGTTGCCAATTCTCTGGAGGTATTCATGGAATGGAATCCTTCTGAGTTGGCCAAAATGGGGTATATGGGGTTGGCAAAAAGAGCTTTCTTGGACTCTTATAAAAAGTCTACTTCTTCAGCAACCTTGCAGGACTTCTCAAGATTATCTGTTCTCTAGAGAAAATTCCAGTTCAGACACTGGATTTATAAAATTTTAAGACTGGAGACATGTAGGTGAGAATTGCTGTTAAAAAGGGAGGTGAATTTCAGTGCAATCCTACAGTTTGGGGGTAATGTTCCAAACTTAATAGGATATCTCAGACCTCCCTCCTTCCCTAATTGCAAATATATGCTTAAATTCAAAAGCCAGCTTTTTAATTTAGTCCAATTTCTCTTCCCATTCTGCTCTTTCTTTCTTTCTATATTGGAGGCAATGAATAATCTTAACATTTTCTGGAGCGTCAAAGCACAAAGAATGGAAGATCGATAGCCAGAGGATTAAATGCAAGACAAACACTATTTCTAATGAGAGAACTACCCAAATTCTTTATTTAAATTCTATATATACAGTATATAAATCTGATCACCCTAGTCTTTCAAAAGCTCAAGAAAGTTTCCCTAAGGTTTCAAATGAAAATTGTAGGAAATTCCAACTTTGATATATTTATCAAGTAATTGAGTTCTTTTTTTTAAATTTCATCCAATCAGCCTTCTTAGCACCCCAAGAACATTGCTCTGATCCCCATTTACCATAGTTAGGATATGTGGATGATTTCACACATTCACTCTCCCAAGGAAGTTGATTTCCCCTTTGTTCCTTAGTCACTTGACAATACCAATCTTATTCTGATATTGGAGTGTACTTAAGGACAACATTTTGCATGTCCTTAGTGCTTCTGATTATCCAGAATTGCACTAGGAGCTCTCAGCATATCAGTGCCAAAGAAACTCTGACCAACATGGTTGAAAAAGAAGGGTTGCCCTAGTCCTTGAAAAATTGCTGTCTGTCAGAATATATAACTTTGGGATATATGGTGTAATGGCTCATTTCGTAACAGGAAATAGGAAAAACCTATTCAATGACTGGGTACATGCTTTGAGTGCAGATATGCTGTGCCACATGTTTTGCATGCCAAAGGCCTCAGGTTCTGTCAATGGCATTTCCAAAGAGAGCTGGTACTCACCTAAATATGTTAGTAAAAGATATGGTTGTCATTATAGTCGTAATGGTAACATCCTAGGTTCTTGGGAAAAACTCAATGCAAATGAAAGATAACACCAGATAAAGAACTGGCAGCTGTGATTTCATGTTGTTGTATATGTAACAGTAATAATAATAATGTAGTAGTTATAATACTCCAGAAAGCTCTCCTAAGTCTCATCTACAAACTAAAGGTAAAAAATCTTTGCTACGCTCCAACTGGTCGCTCCTTCAACCAAGAGCATTTCTCATCCCAGGTTATTAATTTGTTCAATTGTGTAGAGTAAGAATGGTTGGCTTCATGTCAAAATAATGTTCTCCTTATGGTCTTACCAACTTTCTTCAGAGTTATGCAAAATAAAAAATGAAGAGAAAAGCACACATTGGGCACAGCTATCACCCAATGCATATGGCATTAACAGATCTAAAATAATAGAAACCCTATTTTGCAAGAAATATAATGATGTTTTAACCTAGCGAAATGAACTCTCATTATTTTCTAGTATTCGGAGCTGTGAAATATCCAAATTGCACAGACTAGACATTGTTACTCTTCAGTTGATATAGGGCACAGAATTTGACATCTCCTGAATGATTTAAAAAGATAAAAATAATATAGCTAGTGAAAATCCATCCCAATCCCAAGAAGAAACATTGGAAGATTCCACCAAAGCAATGGATATCTCCAATGATTAATAAAATAACTTTTATTTTCCTCAAGAGATGGAAAGGAAGAGGAGTGTATGTAGCCATTCTCTGAAGTGGGGTAGAATTGGCCCTCGCCAGCAGGCAGGCATTAAATGGGTGACATTTCTTGGTGATGAGTTTCTGGCAAAAGAACAAGCACTGATTTGCTGGCTGTTCTCTGTAATGTGCAAGCTTGCAAACAGATGAAGAAGTTCAAATGGATATGAAGAGAGTCAAAACAAGCTGAATCTGTCTAGAGTGCATTTTATGCTGGATTTAGAAGGTTTAGGGAAGAGAAAGGCTGAAAGAGCCCTCAGTGGATGTAGACTACAGTCAAATCTCTTTTATGAATAATGTGCATTGCTTCAGATTCTATATTGCCATGATGGATGAGTTTGAAGTTCATTGAATTTGCAAAGGATGATGAAATCTAAATTTTGTTTAATATGGGAGAAATATAAGTAGCAGTATTATTTACTGCAGCAACATGGTTTTGCTTTCAAAAGTGTGACAGTTTTAATTTCCTTCACGTAGACATACTTAACTGGGATACTAAACAAGCTCATTTTTTGAGTTTGTACTGTGTATTGAAAGAAACCCATGGGCTGGGTTTGCATGGCTTCATAAGCCACACAGTTCCATTCCAAAAAGGAACCAAGTTTAAATCTATCCAACCTGAATTTGTTGCATTTGATAAGTCTCATTTTACCAAATTTAAAGGTCGCGCAAATTTGAGTTTATTTCAATTTTTTTTTAAAAAAAAAATGAGATTTGAAGAGATGTTTACCTTTTGCCTAACTTGGAAAAGAAATCTTTTCAGATTATGAAAAGTGACAGAGTTTGCATTTTGATCAAGTTTTGGAGAGGTGTGTTTCAGATCACACTGCACCTCAGTCTTTTTCTGAGGAATAGAACAAAAAAGATATCCCTCCCTTTCCCCCCATCCCATCCCATGCCTGGCCTTCAAAACAGAACAATTTGAGAGAATTTTACTTCCTTTAACATGTATTGGAGGAGTTTATTTTATATATGGAAGTCCTACCAGAGATTTAAATAGAGCAGTCACATTCTATGAAATTGGTGATAAAAAAGAAAAAGTAAATTCTCTTCAGCTACTGTAGATTTATTTGAAATAAACCTAGGACTATTTTCCTTCCGTCAGAAACCCTGTGGAGTTTGTCATCAGGTGAACAGAATTTCAATCTCAGCCATCAAAGGGCCCATCAGTCAAATAAGTGCAAGATCAATTATTTATCTCTTTCTCAGAGGTGACTCATATTGGGCCACCTTTGTCAGCATCTTCTGAAAGGCAAAGCCTTGTTGGAAAACTTTACCCCTTTGGGATCTTTATGAAATCTGTCTCTTTGGGCTGATGGTTTACTTCTCCCCCCTGGAATGAAGAAAATCGATTGGCTTACTTTGATTTGCAAGAACATTTGCAAAATGAGTAAAAGTACTCACTGGCAAGGAGACCTCTCATGACTCCATTGTGATTTGCCAATATATAGCATCAGTGTCTTGGTTAAAAGATGGTTTGTTAACTAACTCATCTGGGACGGAACTTTCCAAACTTGGGTAAATTACCCCAAATTGGGTAAAAATGTTTTTTCTTTGGGTAATGGCACATGAACCCATTACTCATTACAACAGGGACATTAAAATTGACTTAAAGATTGACACATGTCCTCGCATATATTTGAACATCTCCCGAAGCATTCCTTTGAAGATGACTGATGAAAGCACCAATGGTAATTTCTTGAAATAATATAAAGAACATTCAATGATTGCTTTTATAATGTAAGCAATCCTCAAGTTAGTGATCATTCAAAGTTACTTTGGTGCTGAAGGGAAGGATTTAGGACCAATCCTTGAAGTTTGATAAAATTGTCTGATAACCAGTTTTGGGTAATGAAGAAAAACATTTGGGAAGCTCTAGGCATTTGATGTGTATAATTCCAATTTTATTGAAGTAAAAATAAACAAGGTCCAAGTCACTTCAGTCTCATTGCTCACATGCATTGAAAGTGGCTGAAATCTTGGAGAGGCTCCTAGAAAATAGATTGGGTGTTTTAAAAGATATTTCATGGAGAAAGCAATGTTCATTCTATGCAGGGGGGAGAATGTTAGGAGGGTGTCGTGTTGGTAAAGATGATTGTCTAGACAGTGAGAACAAATTCTTCAAAAAGAGAAAAGAATCCCTGATAGTATTTGAAGAGTCTTGGGAATCAGCACTCCAAAGGGGACTCAAAGTGCTTTTGAATTTGTCTCATCCTTGTTAATAGCTCATGCCAAATGCATGCCAGCCTAAGCTTAAATCTCAAGAGGCGAGAGATAATCACCGGAGGAAAGATTTGAAGTGCTAGAAAGTTTCTGCCATAATCAGCAAGCAAACAAGGCATCAGATTTAGACAGTTTCCAGATCTTTGGTTTAAAAGACTGATTCAGAAGCCAAGATCCAGGATTGTCTAACTAGGATTTCTTTTCCCTCACCCCTTAACTCCCTTTTGCAGGCCACTTTTCAAGGTTTTTGGATATAGTCAAAGAGTTGGGCTGTGATTGCTGTTGAAGCTGAAGGACAACGCCATCTGTGTCTCAAGGATAAAGTTATGCTAGGAACCCAAATATTCTTTGAGAGGATGGCCATAAATAGTCCTCCTCCTCCAGTCAGTATTCTTTGCAAATGTAACATAAAAATCAAAGTATCCTCTGCATACATTCCTGGTGGGAAAAATAGTATTTGGAGGAAAACCAACAACAGGTTAACATCTAAACCCATGACTATTTTGAGATCCCCTTTCTAAAAACTTGATGATGTGGATTAAAGTCCTTCTTCCATACTTCTACTGAATTTGTAGGGGATTATTTTTCAGGAAAATATTTTTTTTTTCCTTTTGCCCATAAGAGAGAGTGATAGCATCCGTCTTATCAGCAGAAAAGTATTTCAGAAGTGAATTTTGGCCCCCATATATTATCATAGGAGAAGCACACCACTTCATATCCTATAGTAGATCTTCACAGTATATGCAGGGAAAGTTCAGTGAGAGGGTGATTTTCCTTCCCTACCTCTGACTCAGCAAAATCAAAATAAAAGATGAATTAAAGCCTGGTGTATTTATCTGCTGCCGAGCACCTAAAAAGTAATTTTGCCAATCAAGACAAAATTTAGCAAATCTTGGCTTCTACTTCAAATAACAGATGGCAGGCTAGGGGCAGGATGCATCTTAACAAAATGTTGAATGCATAATTTTCCTCTCAAAAGTTTTTAATAAATAAACAGACAGACTAGGTTTCATAAATCAGAAGAAGCAGTGAAGGATTTCTTTTGAACAACTGACATTCAAGAGGCATTAGCTTCTTCTTCTGTTCAAGAGTTATTGGTATATAATATAATATATATATATATATATAATTATATAATGATAAAAAGAGTCCATTGTGTCAGTTTGTTTTACCAAAAAAGAATTAAAACATGAATTTTAAATTAAGCAATAAACAGTCAGAAGAGATAGATGGAAACACAGGCTCAGGTAACCCCAAGGATATTTATGATCCCAGATATTGTCTTCCCCTTTCAAACAATCTCATCAAATTCCCTTACAGGTGATCCTGGCAATGACCCATCCTACATCCTGAGCCAAAAACTACACTGGGGGTTTATTTATTTAAATGTACTGACCCCACCAAATTCCAGTAAGGAAGATTGGTTTGTATTTGAGTTTGGGGACTTCCAGAAAATCTGGAATCTGATGATGGGAGAGTCATGAAAATCTTTGAAGGAAGTCCATGAGAAAATTCTTCCACAAAGTTTCCGTGAAAACTATGGACATTATAGGAACTTCCTGGAAGTCAAACCACCTCAAACCAATATTTATTTCTTACTTTTAAACAACCAGAAGGACCATTAAGCCATCCTCTGCAGCGCCAACCAAGATCAACCAAGCCACTAATCCTCTCCCCTCCCTTGTATTTTTCTTGATTTTGGCTTCGTCAAATCTTTGTTCACTTGTTTCCACTTTGGAACAAATTACATTTCACCTCCTTGCCGCTTTCCTCCTGTGCCTCCTTTCATCTCTCATTGTAATCTTCAATAATGACTTATTTATTTGCTTTCCTTTTTCTCCGGTTTCTCTTTCTGAAAGCAAAAGCTGACCTCTTCCTTTGTATTCTCCAGTTGCTGAAAAACATGTTGTTTGTGAATTTAATTGACTTCTTCGCTCTTTATAGAATTTGGCTATTTCATTTATTCAGATGTGGTCATCCACGCAGGACTTGTGTTTGTTTTGCTCAGCCAATTTCAGCCCGAGCAAGAAATCAGAAGATGCACACTCCTCTGCTTGTTTCTAATTACTATTGAGTCTCTGAACGGAGTTTAATTTTCAAAGGCAAGTAGAACATAGATCTGATCTTAAGATAGAGCAGAAAGACATCAGCAGTTTTAGCCACCAACGTTAACGACTAGTAATTAGTAATGACTTTTTAAAAAATATTTAATTCTATTGTATCTTGAGATGCAGGTACTCCAAGATTTTTTTTCGGTCCAAATTAGTTTCTAGGCCAAATTGGAGAACCAAATTCGGGGAAGATTTTTTCTCAAAAGAATACAGTGCTTGAGAAAGTTTCATTTTTTTATTCATGTTAAATAGCGTCAATCTCTTCCATATTTTCGCCCCCTCAGCCAGCCCTCCTTCCACAGGATGAAAGAGACACTTAATTTTGATACAGTTCTTATGGCTTCCTATTAGGCTGATTGGAAATAAATGGTAAATATTGATAATTGTTTTCAGTTTGTAAAGTATTATGCACACTTACAGCTTATGTATTTATTTCTGAAGGCTTTGTGCATGAAATGGACCTTGAATCGGGCTGTTTATTCAAAAAGATGAGGGCTCTATGCTTTATTTTGTAAGATAAGATTTTGTTAGTGATGCAAAGAAAACAAGGTGGACCTTATCATAATTGAGTAAGAACAAATTAATACTCTTTATCATTTTGTAGGCCAGTCGGATTTTAATTTCTCCACAAATCCACAGCCTCCCTGGCTTTCTACATTTCTGTTCATAAAGCAGAGAGTTTTTTCATGAATAATGCAATTATTGCCATTAAGGGAGTCCTGTTTTTCAAAATTGCTGGGGGAGATCTTTCCCTGGAGGAAAAATAAAAGAAATACCATTTCAGTTTTTCTATCCATGCATTTGGTGAAGAGCTCTACTCTATTCAGTTTCCCATCTCAATCTCTAGCTTCCGAGTTGGGAAACATGGCTTAATTTCTGGGCTTTCTTGCTAATTCCCAAAGAAATGCGAAATCTTCCACATTTGATTGGTCTCAGTAATGGTATTAACCAGCTGCAGATCTGGGATTCTTTCCCCAAGGCATTCATTGTAAGTAAGAATTAAGTCAGCCCCACAATACCAGTGTGAACATGTGGCTAAAGGTGTTCCACTTATCTATACTTAAAATGGATCCTATATTTAAATCATTGCTTTTTCAGAGCCCTTAGAGATACCTTGAACATGAAAGACATATTATTAACACAGAGAGAGAATGCCTCTTCCCACCCCCATTTTATTCTAAAGCAACATTTTAAAGCCCTTTTATCACAGAATGAGGCAGATGCTGACTTGTGCCTGAAACAGCAATTTAAAGTTTTCATCAAAGAGCCCAACAGTGTATATTTAGTATGTTTTAGCATAATTCAGTCTTATAAGTATACTAAAAGCATCTGACTGACTTCGGGGAGAGGAGACAGGAGCCAGTGAGAAATTATAGACTGAACGAAGGAAGGAGGTGTAAGTTGTTTTTCTTTAGGTTGCCGTGACAAGCCACACCGTACATTGTATCATTGGTGTGAGATCTGTTGAAAATGTCAAAGGAAACAGGAAAAACTGACTAGATTGTTTGAACTCAGAAAAATATCACCTGAGTTCTGTTCTTGTTGTTCAAGTGGACTTTTTCTTCCCCCTTCCTAATGCACTATCTCAAGAAAAGCAATACCAAAGGAACAAAGGTTGAGAAAACCAACCAACCAACCATCCAACCAGCTACAGATTTTTTAGCAACAGACTAACCAACTAAAGCTACTATAAGTATTAAGATAGAAGATTTAAACAAATATTGCTTTTCTATTAAAAAGACAATAAATAGCTCATAAAAAGGGATAATCAATTGCCCATATAATGATGTATCATCTTATCAGATGAAATATTTGACCATTCTGTGAATGTAAGGAATCTTGCCTTTATTATTTTTCCTAATAAAATTCATTTGTATCATCTACCACAGGAATGTGACTTTCAGCTGTTTACAGAATACAACCAATGTATAGTAAACAATTTAAAGAAACATTCACTGAATTCAAAAATAGTATCCCAATAACAAGTTTTCAATAGTGCAATGTCAATTAATTAATTAAACCTCCTCCTGTAAGAGCTCTGTTTTAACCAACATCCAGAAGACTCACAAGGTCAGGATAAACCAAACTTATTATGGAAGGGTATTTCATAAAATTGAGGTTGCAACCGATCAGCATTTCCCCTTAAGCTCACCATCCCCACCCCAATTTCGTAGTTGTTTATTTCTAAGAGTTCATACCAAACAGGTCAAGTTGGTTGAGAATAAATGAATTATTATAGCAATGATGTTCTCTGCAGTGTTGTTCACCTGTATAGTTGAATAATAGAGCGGAACCTCTTCCACGTTGAAAAGAAAAAACGGAAAATACATTCTGGTCTTGTGAGCATCCATCTCTGATTTTCATTAAAATTATCTTTATTTCCTTTTTCATAAATTATTTCAGCCATATGGATGCTCTTTCTTCCTCCCCATCGGTAGTTCAAGAGACTTGACTTGACCTCTGCTGGGGTGAAGAAAGAGGAGATACAACTGCACTAAACAACGTGGCAGTTTTACAACTGGCATTAAAAATAATTTCAGTGACCTTTCTTTTCAAGGGAACTACTGACCCTTCCCTGGCATAGGAATGTATTCCAGGTGCAGGAAATTGTGAGCTGCCAACTCAAGTGCCAAGGAGGAGGAAATCAGAAGCTGCAATTATGTGATTATGCAAATCCAAACAGGAATTGTGCTTTAATGTATTTTCTGTTCTCATTGTGGCATGATTATCTGAGAGCGATGCTGAAGATTGCTGGTTTTGCTGGAAAGGCCTACATGGGAATCCTGCCATCAGTCACAGGGTGTCACTCTTGAGCTGCAGAAAGTTCAACAGAAGATGCTTACTTGCCATTTCAAAGTATTTTGTCCTCACAGATGGTGGTAGGACTCCGAGGACTCGCTGAGTTGGATTTCTATTTTCTTTACTCGGGGAAGTTTTGTGGGAATTGCCTACCAAAGATGAAATATCAGCACCTGAATTTAACTTTATCCCAGACTTAAACAGAGCATTAACCAAAATACTTAGTTTTGGAAAGACTGATTGTGACTCTCATGGGAAACAAGGAATCCCATTCCAGAGCAGCAGGGAAATATTTTGTTGACTTACTGAGTCAGTTTTATTGTCCTGCCATCGTCCCTTTTCTGCACACATGTGACCCCAAAAAATTCCTTTTTGTTGAAGGCTGGGCTGCAAAAAATTAAATATCCACCAGGTGGCAACAAAAGTGCAAAATGACCTGTGTTTCTTTGCTGCCATCTAGTCATAAACTGGGTAATTGCACCCACATCTGGTAGCCTTTGGGTTGATCTTTTGAACTGTGCCCTACCATCACCACCAGTTTGGTTTCTCCCCTTTGAAGAAAAGTTCTTGTTATATTATCCAATTCTCTGCAAATGATGCATATTCTGTTTTCAAATTTGATTTTGAGATTTTGTATTCTACTGCTCAAGTCTAGACTCAGTAGAATTTGCCCAGGCCCAGAAGGGTATGATTGTTTCTAAGACCATGATAACAGAGGTAACCAAGATACCATTGCTCCTGTGTGCTTCTTTTTCTTTAAGTTTCTGGAACAAACAAACTCACTCCATTATCTTCCTTCTGGTAGCTTGCTGAATATTTTTAAGACCTTGGGGATGACTTAAGGGTCCCCTAGCAGAAGACCTCTGTTCCCTAAACTACAGATTAAAATCCCAGTACAGATTCACAAAGATTTTTGGTTTACCAAGTAAGATTAATTGAGCTCCAAGAGATGGTAACAAATCTGCTTGCTTTCTCCCTCTTTCTTCCTCTCCTTGCCTTTTTTCCTCTCCTGAGGGTTGCTAGTCCTTATGAGAAATCAAAACTAGTTAATTCTCTCCCCACTGCAACATAGTAAGTACAAACCAATAGTATCCTATTGCATTCTGTTTTCCTCCAAAGGAAACAGAAGGTAAAATGGGTAATTCTGGTAGAGGAAGCCAAATAATTGCAAGCAAACTCTTTTTGCTTGTGATATAGACAAGACAAAAACTCTGCTATTTGTGTTGCTGTCTTGATTATCAATCCTCATCATTTCTCCCTGTTCCATTGTCCTGGGGAATAAAATTA
>JANHZU010004157.1:332187-342983 GCA_032468055.1 Acrochordus granulatus | reverse complement strand
ATCCAATCTGTCCATCTGGCTGGCTGAGTGACAACACAACATCCTGCTATAAAAAGACTAGCAACTGGAGAGTCCATGTTGTTGATAAAGGCTGTAATCTTCCAGAGGTTATTCGTATATAATTCAGCATTCTTCCTTATTGGTCACAATGGTGAAGCACAGAAGATATTAAGATGGTGAAGTTCACAAGTTCTTCTTGATTTGTAGGATCAATACTTGGCTTGATGCAATCTGAGAATCCATGCCACCTGTCTATAAACCATTGCTTATGGATGCATTTATACAATATTGTATTAATCCAACATGTCTAATCAAGTCAGTTTTAAAATCTATTAGTTCCCAGGTCATTTTAGGTTTGAGGCATTTTCTCAGCTACTTTTGGGAAATTTTGAAAAGGGCTTTTGCTTGGGTGAAAAATTGTTAAATCACTAAATTGCATCCAAATCTTTATGGAGAGATATGATTCAGTTTCTTGTTTTGGATTGCTTGGGAGATTAGACTCGGAATTTCAGATGGGATTGTCAAAGCAACTCAATCACATCTGAGTCAAACTTCCAAAATGAATAGCCAGCCAACTGTTATGTTTAGTTGTATTTGGCCATATGAAATTAGGGTTTTCTTCCCTCTCATATTTGTCTTGAGCATTTAAATATCTACTGTGCATGTCTTCCCCATGCTTTCAGTTGCAAATCTACCAACATTGGCCAATGCACAGGATGAAGTTACATTATGATTGTGTGACAGAGAGAAGCATAAAAAAGCAAAATTAAAAAAAAAAACCAAGCAAACAAAAGCAAGCACAAACCTTCCCCCATTGAACATATTTCTATTTCGGAGTGCATTTTCTTCCTTTTCACCAACCTGTGCCTTTTTTCTGGCTGAAGAAGTATTTAAACAGCACCACATAGCCATGCTGTTTGAAAAATGGGGTGAAAATGTAGATAAATTGCCCCAAATGAAAGCAATTTGAACAAGAGACCACAGAGGCTTTGGGGACCTCTGTTTCTTCCAAACTGTAATGCTCCAAAGAGAAGGTTGCTGAGTGCAGTGGATTTTCAAAATGAAGAGCAATTGAGATGCCTTTGTCCACATCGAGAGAAGGGTTTTAGCTATGTTCCTCTCTTTCTTGGGTCATTGGGTTAGGATGCGAACCAAATGAAAGCCAGAGTTGTTTGTTTAAGGACTGCTTTTTTGCACTTCCTTTGGGTGGTGAAATTGGGAAGTTTGATGCTGGTTATGTATTCTCTGCATCTCCTCAAGGTCAGGCAGCAGCTACAGTTTAATTTCATCTGGCCCTCAGCTTCATTGTACATTCTCTGCCCAAGAGATCAGTTCAGTTCAGACTTATGGGAGGCGTGATCTGCTCCTTTCCTGAAGCCAATTTATAATCTGCATGGAAGGGATGGAAAACAATTTCTCCATTTAATTTATCTCCTCTCCCCCCATTTCCCGAGAAACATGATTTTGGTTCAGTTAACTTTTCTTCCTAAATTTCTATCCAAAATGAGGGTTTTGTTGAAAAGAAGGATAGTATAAAGCAGCAATGGATTTGGAAGGCATCTGCGTACACCCACAGCACGCATAGGGATGTATTTCCCATTCAAAATAACCAGAATGTGTCTGGTTTAAAGGATTCATAATGGCAAAGTGACGCTGATTCTGTTGCTACTCATAATGACTCAGTTCCTGAGAAAATGTCAACTGTTGTTTCCCCACCATCTCTGTCTATAAAGAAAGACATTTGGGAGGCTATTTCAATCCACTTCTAACCTTCCATTAAGAGTCATTTGATGATTAAAAACAAAAAAGCTCAGGAGCACCTCTTTTTGGGAGGCAGAAGGATGAATTGAAGACTACCCAGACTTTCTTTGGCAAAGGACCAGTGTCTGCAACTAGCCATCATAAGGGGAGAGATAAGTGCAGTAAACAGAAGAAGGCTTCTGTGAGTGAAAGCAACATTGTTTTTTAAAAAGAAAATTAAGATATTTTTTTCCTGCATCCTTTCTCTGCCACTCTAACTGATCTTAAAATGAGCAATGTCTAATTTTAACTTTGGAGGGGAGTGTGTTCAAGTCAGTCTTGCCTCCTGGACAAGTCCCTGCAGTTTCCTTGGCATTATTGAAAGGGTTTGCTCTTGCCTTCTTCTTCCTCGAACCAAGAGAGAGGCACTGGCTCATAGTAATTCAGCTGATTTTCTGCCTAAGCAAGGACTAGAATCTCCTGGTTTCTACCCTGTGGTCTTCACCACGACAGTTACATATACTCTCGGACAATAGTTTTTTCACTGGTATAAAGGTATTCCTTCCTTCCTTCCTTCCCTCTCTCCATTCCTTCATTGCCTCCTTCCTTCTTTCCTTCCTTCCTTGCTTCCTGGATCCCCTTAGTAGCCACTACAGCTTCCCAAAAATGGTGGAGGTACATTTTTAAGAGAATAACTCTCAGCATGGCTTAGAACACCTCTCAAGTTTACATAATTCTGCATGCATGCTGTAGCTCATCTACTCACTTTTTTCTGGTTGTTTATGAATGAATACAGAAACAGGAGCTCATGTGCAAAGGAGCCTGATAATAGAGCAGGGAACCTGAATGATGGAATAAACACAGGGAAAATTATGGGTTGATTCCCTGCATTTAACCTTGTTTGGACATTGTTTCATTTAATTAGCAGCTGAAGGGTGAGGTGACAGTTTTCGCAGAGAACAATAATGGGCTGGGAGGAGAGAGAAAACACTCCTGCTGGGAATCATGTTCCTTATTACACCTGGCTATTTTCTGTGGAGACTTTAAAAAAAGAAATGTTAGCCTAGCAGAGTTAGACTGAATGTCCATTCCTAATACTGCAGTTCTATTCTATCAGGCATGAGTGACAGCACTAAAATTTATTCCAGGGGGAGGTCAGGAAGAAAGCTATATCTCCAAGCTGAAATGGTAATGTTATTTACAAGGCCAATGGCAACACATTGAGAGTGTGACAGAGGGATTGTGCCAGTTTTACTTAAAGTAGACATGGCTGGCAGCTCAGGCTGCTTGGTAGATATGCCTTGCTCCAAAGTAACTTGGCTGATCAAGCCCATCAGGAACTTACTTGTCAATTTCGTAACGCTTAAATGCATGACATGAGAAATTCTGAGCAGGCACAGTTTGCACTTCACAAAATAAGAACTACCTGCCTTGTTGATGACAGAGAGAGAGAGATAAGACGGGTTCAAATCCCATCTTAATACATATGATTTCTATACCTATCTTTCTTTAATATTTTATGTACAATTTTAAAGTTGAGTACTGCATCTCAGAAGTATTGAAGAGGAGGTTTGGTACACCCATGGATTCAAGTTTATAAACAGGCTTTAGGAAGAAAGCTTCATACAGAATAGAGTCAACTTCTATCTTTTGTTAGGAGTCAGGTATGTACTTCAGCTTTTTCTGATGAGATTTCAACCTGCTGATCCTGTTCTGAAATGAGCAGAGAGAAAGGTGGCTTATCCTTCATCTCAAAGTAAGAAGATCAGATTAAAATAAGAAATATTCCATTCATACTCGAGGTACTGTCCAAGCATGGTTGATTTTAATTTACTGTAGGCCTCAGATTGACTAAAGTCATCTCTGGGTTCTTGGAATATCACCCTTTTGGAAGACTTCATGAGAACAATCAGTCAAGTAGTACATCCATAAAACAAACAAAACCTTTGGAAGATGCTTCCCAAGGGATTAACACTCCAGACATATCAGCATGCTGAAATGAAGCAACATGTCTTTATTTATCAAGAAGATTTGCTGTATTCAACAATGAACACAAGGCATGTGAAGAGTCCTCCTGGAACTGAAATGGTGTCAATATGACATAGCTCTTCCATTTAATTTCAGTAAATCTATCATCATCACACTTCACATGCCTACTCTCTCATCACTTCAGAATGTCAGAGTGATAAGATCCACCGGCTGAATTTCTGGGGCTCTGTTTCTCCTTGTTGCATCAACTTGGCATGAATCCCTCTTGGGAGAAAAAAAAATATTGTAAATCATGCCAGATCTGAAAGCTTATGGATATGATAGACTGGATGCAAAAATACCATTTCTGCAAGAGACTACGCAGTTTCTGCAGGTCCACAATGTCCCCTTAATATCCCAATTTTTCAATTATGAAGTGAAGAACAGTCAGGACATTTTTTCCATATTTCTATATGCTATTCCCCTTCCATCGATTTGTCTCCTGGATGCAAAAAATACCCCCAAACGCTAACAATAAGAATCAGTAAGCATGGAGCTCCATCCAGCCACAGATGGAGAAAACCATGGAAGATTGTCTCTCTTGTTTTCCTTCTCCTCCTCCCTCTCTGTACCGAACATCTCTTGAGAGAGAAAAGGCATGTCATAGTTTCCATCTTGCAAGAGGAAGCTGACCATGACATTGCTGCTAATTTACTGAGACAGGAATATAGTTCCGTTGTGGTGGTACTCGATAGTTCCATGAGTTTTCTGTATATGGAGCATTTCATTCCTGCTTTCTTTGTCTCCTTTTGTTCAATAAGACCTGTGTTGGCATATTTGCATATAGTTTCCACTTCTAAACAAAATGTACACATAAACAAGGGGTCATAATGGTTAGAATGCTGGCCCTAAGAAGCAAGAAGTATGCAGCATCTAACAATACATGAGGAACCCTCTTGGATCATATCTTCCAATTATAGAGAATATATTAGCTCAGGGATGAACCATCGGATTCTTGGCATTTCTCTGAGTTTTGTTATTTTCCTGCAGAGGTTTCATTAGCAAGCTAGGTAACACATCTAAGTGTTGCAGCAATCTCTACTCTCTCATCTACAGATGACATTACCTAGCCTGCTAATGAAACATTTCCAAGAAATCAGGCCAATTCAGAGAAACCAAGAAACCAATAAATCATATCTTTCTGAGATGACCTGAAGTTGGAAGGAGTGAAAATAAATGCTCAATGTTCATGATACCGTGGGTAGTTGGAGAATGTAATCAGGCATATCACAATCCCCAAAAGCACTTAAGCCCTGGCTTTCCCCCCAAGTGCTGAGATAGGGTGAGGTGAATGAGAAGATTTAATTTTGGTGCCAGGTTTTTAATGTTTATAATTTTAATAGAGATATGTATTATTTTGGAAGCATAACCTTAGTGCCGGGTTTTTAATATTTATGGTTTTAATACATAGGTCTATTACTTTGTTTTATTGCTGATGTTGCTTTAATTGTTGGTTGGGAGGTGCCCTGAGTTCTATATAAGATGGGCAGCTAGATAAATGTTTTAAATAAAACAAACAAAAGAATGTCTCGAGGATGTCAGTAGAGACTTAGAAAGTTTCTCAAAGGATAGGCTCATTGTAGTGGTGACGGTAGCTAAGTTACATGTCCAGCATTCACCCAGATACTAATGACAGTGTCTAGCAGGGCTGATGATAGGGGATAGAATATTCAGAAGAACTTCTGTGGGGCAGTGTGGGATATGAAAAAGAAAAAAAAAAGATAAATGCCTTCTGAGAAATTATATCTCAGCTTCAATTCAGATGGAAACTTCTTCCTTCCCTTACACAGCTTCATGTCTTAGGATTTGGCGGTGGATTTGCAATTAATTTTCCATTTCATCTCATCTACTTTGCTTACACTGACACTGGACTCAGGACTCAGTGGGGTATTTGTCATTTTTGTAGTTTGATGCATCTGGGCAACCTATGCACACCCAAAATCCGTTGTGCATCAATATTTACTTATGGAGCTTTTCGCATGCAGAGATGATTTTGCAAGAAAAATTAAATAAAGATTGTGGAGAAACCACCTTGACCCTGGCTGAGCAGTTAGTAGAAATCATGGTTATCAAGCATCTTGCATGAAGGCTCAGAAAAAGAACAGAAAAAGGTGCAGAGAAAGAATGAAAGTGGGGGAGGAGAGGTAAGAGGAGACATCAATGGTGATGTGTGAGTAACGACAGAGAAATGAGATATGAAGGGTGCATGATCTACAATTAAACAGAGAGAATGATCTAATGGGAGAAGATAATCAATGGCTAAGAATCATTTTAGCTCCAGGACCAGAAGCAGAAAACCTCTCAAATACCAGGTGATGGGGTCAAAATGTTCCCAAGCTGGCCCACTGTAAGTACAATATGTTGAAAAAGCTACATCCTTAATCTGAACCCATATGTTCTCTTCTTTGGTTCCTTTCCATTATTGAATATACCTATTCTGTAGGTTGTACACTATGCCAGCTCTCATGTCCTAAATGTGCGTTGGAGGAAAAGGCTTATTTCTTCATCTAAAGATGGCGACCCTCTGTAGTCTTAATAAATGACCTTCATGAATAATCATTTGGCCATGCAGGTCCACAAAGAATGTCAGCTAACTTTGCTTGGGTCAAGGAGATATCCAGCCTATTTATGCAGTCTGGTTCACTCTTTGTGTATCATTGAAGAAGACTCAGCTTATTTAAGCAGAAAGAGAGAGTATAAATAAACTATTTGGATTCACAAATTACACCAAAGTGTCTGTAAACCACACAACGTGGTATGAGATTCCATCGGAGCTGAGTGGCTAATAAATTCACATAAATAAGTCAAATGATGAAACTCAACATTCTGGTTTAGGATGACATCTGAACTAGTCAGAGAATCAGACTAGATTTTTTGCACACCCTCTTTAGTGGCCAGAAACAAATATAATATCCTTCACCAACGACTTTGAGTAACAATGACTTTGCTCCATTTCCATCCATCCAGGACTTAATAAAAAATCTCTGCAGTCTTTCGTAGACATTCAAATAAGTCTTGCACTTGTCCTTTGCAATGCCACGCTATGAATTTCTTTACCTTCAAATTTTCATTCTCATCTTTACAACTTAGCTTTTTCTCCACCAGATCTTCAGTCCTTCTGAATACATTTTGCACTGAAGGAAATTGTTCCGTGCAGATTCTCAGGCTGTTTAATCTCAAAGGTGGTACTGCAACTATTATCTTTATCAAAGAGCATTCAAAGTAGGTCTTTCCTTCTGGAATTACAGTGTTTGGAAATTTTGTGTTATTTTTTGGTCACTGCACTACTTTATTCTCCCTCCCTCCCTCTTTCCCTCCCTTCCTCTCTCTCTCTCCCCTTCTTTCTTTCTTTCTTTCTCTTAAAAATAACGTTTTATTTTGGTCAGAAAGCTATCTGTATAAATCTTTATTTGCTCCATTAAAGAAAGATATCTTGGTCAAAGTATATAATCTAGTCTCAGAAGCTGAGCAGGGAGATGAGCCAGAAAGAAGAAAAGGAAAAATACAGTAACAATAGAAGATTCCAGTTATAATTTTAAGATAATTTTTTTCCCCAGTCTATCCCCATGGAGGATTTGATGACAGTCTCATTTTGCTGAAATTCTCCCATGTTGTGCATCTCTGTTTTTCCATCTCATTTTCTCTTCCCTTTGCTTTCCATCCAATTACCCATTGCCTCTTGTCCTCAACCCCCCGTCTACCCCCTCTTTTTTTAAAATAATTCTTTCCTTGGCCTCTGAGTCAGATTGGCAATGCAATAGGGAAGGAAAAAAAATCATCTCTTTCTTTCTCTTCAGCTGATAACACCACCATTTGCTTTTGAGCTCTGAAGTTGCTGATGGATTCAGGTTTAGGTTTGTAGAAATGGTGTTTGAACAGAACTTTGGATTGACTTTGGATTCTACCTTTGGAAGTAGATTCTATTTGAACTCTGCAAGGGAACCTCAAACTGCTAATTTACTCAGCTGAAAGTGATAGATCTGATTTAATTGCCAGCGGGGCTGCTAGCCATAATAGTATGTGCATGTGAAAACAAACATTATTATAAGCAGATACATGTTTATCCAATGCAGTTGTGGGGTCCTTGGTGCTCTCTGAGCTTGGTTGTTTTTCTGCAGATGTCTCATTGCCAAACTAGGTAACATCCTCAGTGCTAGAGGGGAGCTTTGCTCTCTGTATACAGTACTGCTTGCCCTGCCGTTCAACACACTTAGGGGATGCTCACTGCAATCAATAGGGGAAGTTATTTAAGTCTAGGTTATGTTCCCTTGATTTCAATTATTGGTAAAGATGTCTAAACCTGAGTTTCATCCAATAGATTGAAGAAGGCAAGAAACAAAATTTATTCAGACCTTTTGCCCCATCAGGAGTGTTGCCACCAACTAACAGAAAAGTCAATAAGCAAGTTGAACTTTATTAAATTAATGTGCATGTATATAAAAGTGCTAACAAATTTTTCACACGTCAGAGCATATTTTTTCCTTGATGTGTTTGATATACTCATAATGAGAGCAGATAGACCCTTTATGACTGGAGAAATTACATATTATTTCATTTTGTTCTGTGTACAATTGCTATTAGCTTCTCAGGTTGAGAGTCTTCCTGCTACAGCATCTGTCTCTCCTATTGGACTTGGCAATTCATTTTTTCTTGCATATCCTTTGTTGGGGGAAGGATAGAAGCCTAAATGGGCAAATGAAATGGATTCATTTGCAAGTGTGATTTTCTTGTCTCACTGAAGTGCAAGGGGTTTGTTCCTAACAGTTAAATGCAGTGAAATAAACTCAAGAAACTCAGCTCAGTTTTGTATGGAGACTAAAGAGGACTTATCTTCTGTGATAGTGACTGTTCTCTCCAAATTCCACCTTCAACTAGCTTAAGGGCTTATTAAATTGATTATGGAGCTAACTAGTTTTCTCTTGATCCAGAGCCCCATACTAATGGTTTCAGATGTCAGGAGTGAGTTGATATTTCTTAACTAATAGTGGGATTTCCAGATGATAGCAGATTTCAAACAATAGATAATATATCCTGAAGGCAAGATCAATCTGTCTGTCTGTCTGTCTGTCTGTCCATCCATCCATCCATCCATCCATCCATCCATCCATCCACCCACATGATTATCATAACAAAAATAATGTAAGTATTTCTTCAAAATTAATACATGGAAGAACAGAAATGACTTATCCTGGTCAAAAGGCATCAAGATGAGTGTTATGACCTGCTTAGAGGAGGATTTTGCCAGCCCTTCGAGGTAGACCAGACTAGAAAACCAAAATCATGCAGGCCAACACTACTTTTATTATAAGATATTGGTAACAGAATGTTTCAAGGTGTTGAATTTTGAATTCATACTTGAAAAAATCTATTGCTATAATCTTATAATAAAAGTAGTGTGCTTTTGGTCTCCTAATCTGGACTACAGTGTCGAAGGGCTGACATCAATCTTGCAAGTTTTAATATGCTTCCTTCCCCCCTAATTTATCTTTATAGGGACTGGGGACATCTTGTCTAAGATACTGTATTGGGTTACAGTCATGGCCAGAATAATATCTTTTATCTGACTACTGTCTTAGTAGCTGTTCTACCTCTTGTTCCTCAAGGCCATTCCTTCTGCTCTTTACACAGCACCCCACATTTGAGAAAATCTTTTCCTTGTTGTTTTGCACCTAATTACACAAGACAGGGGTGCCTGGACTATTGTGCCCAAAAGATGTAACTATTGTGCTACTTAGTGCCCAAAAGATGTAACTATTGTGCTACTTAGTCCCAAATTATTCAGGGTTTTCTAGAAAGATATAATTATTGGCCGACCAATGCAGTTGATGAAGCAATGTGGTTACCTGTCCTGTCAGGTGGCTATAATGGTCTTAAGAGCATCTTGGAAGTTGCATTTCCAAAGCCATCTGGAGATCCTCCTGGTCTTTTGGCATAATGGCTCTAGTCATCTTCCTCGTATCCTGTTCTGTCAATTCCATAGATTTGTCAGGGGAAAGCAAGAAAGTCTTTGTCCAATGACTCAATGTAAATTATAGCCACATCTTCCAATACCCCAGCAGGTCACCTCAAAAGCATATAATTCACACTTCTGCCAACAGAAATAGGTTTTGCTCAGCAGGTAATTAATTTTCTTCTCACCCAAAATTAGTCATTGTCTGCTCAATTAGAGGCATGCATTTTCACAAAGGGGGAATTTAATATGAATTCCAGGGATTCAGTTTAATAACAACACACTTAACAAGAGACTGAGAAGCCCTTGGATTACCCTCTGAGCTTGAAGATAATTTACAGATTCTGGATGATGACCCCCCCCAAAAAATAGGGATGTCTGGCATGTATTGTTTAGGTCTTGTTTTCTCGATTACAGGTTAACAGATGCTTTTTAAGAAATACATCTGTGCTGCTAAAGGAAAGCAATAAGTCCTTGGGCCTTGCTTTCAATAGCAACAGAATAGTTCATGAATAGGTCCAATACATTCCAATGGGAATGGCATGGTACCCAAAGGAATCAGCCCCCACATTTTGGCCAGTCCTATTCATTTCTACGCTGTCCATCAGTCTTGATCAGGCATGAAAAGTAAAGTTAGAAAAATCCATCTGAACATTTGTTTAAATCAAGATGGCACGATTTGGTAGAATTAGCAAGAATGGGCAACCTCCCTCCCTCCCTTTCTTTTAAATCACACACTGCATTGTCTGTCTGTCTGTCCATCCATCCATCCAACCATCATCCATCCATCCTTCTTCTTCTTTTGGCTGCTCCTGTCAGGGGTCGCCACAGCGAATCTTCTGTTTCCATCTTCCTTGGTCTTCAGCGTCCTCCTCAGTCACACTGACCTCCTGCATATCCTCTATCACAGCATCCATGTACCACCACCTAGGTCTTCCTCTTCTCCTTCTGCCCAGTAGCTCTATCTTCAACCACCTCTTCCCAACTACTCTTCATCCTTTTGCAACACATGCCCAAACCATCTAAGTCTCACTTCTCTCACTTTATTGCCAAACCTTCCTACCTGTGCTGTCCCTCT
>JANHZU010004157.1:309981-325100 GCA_032468055.1 Acrochordus granulatus | reverse complement strand
ATACCCTGTTGTTACACATTAATGGTCATTCACTTTTGCTACTGAGGTCGAGTAAAAGGGGCACTTACATTTTAAAAAATACAAAAATGACAACACAAAGTCTGAAAAATATCCTGAATATTTTTCAACTGTCAGCTTATTTTTCCATCAGCCTAACCCTTTTGGATAACTAGCTTTAAATACCATGGAGAGAGTATTTCTGAGCCATTTGCCACCAAAATTCAGAATAGTTGCTGAAATTGCAATTTGGTATCTTTCTCCCCTCCAAAAAGGAGCACAAGCAATGAAATGAAAGCTAGGCTTGGAAATTGCTTCTCCTGCCCTCTATCCATCATATGCTGCCTCAAAACTATGAACCCCAGGATTAGTCCCTTTCTTATTTCCTCCTGCAACACAGAGTTGTGAAGCTTAAGAGACAATGGTTAGCTTCCATTTCCCCCTCTCTAGAAAAGCAAGGCAGAAACCAAAAAAAAAAGCAAAGGTAAAGGATGTGTTCTCCATGCAACAACTTCCATCCAGGAACCTCTAAACCAAAACAATAAAGACCTATTGATCCTAAAATTCATCCACCCAGAGAAGATTTCCACAAACACACAAAGAGTTTATATTATGTAAACATTTGAATCCATCGTCTGCTAGGGACCAGAGCTTGTTTTTCCCTTTAATCTATCCTTTTATTGTTTTGTGACTATTGTCCATGGGTGGGAGAACCTCTCATAAAACATCTCTCAGTAGCAAGTATGCTGCATGGCAACAGTGGTGGATAAAGCCAAGAAGCTGGAAGTTGATGCAACAGGACATATTAAGCCTGAATTACAATATGTCAAGGGACCCCACGTTAATGATCCCAAAGACCTCTTTCATCCCCTTTTAAGGTTAATCAAATTGGCATTTGTGTCAGGTGTAATGCCTAATTAAAATGATGGAAGAGATGCAAATGTCTTCTGGCAGAGGCGGGAAATGGCAGAAAGAGGCAAAGTCAGTGCCATATATCGGTTTAGAAAATCAATAAGATGAACTTATTTTATCCCTGTGTGTCTCTCCATGTTTTTTATTCAACTGCTCATTGGAAAAGATGCCTGTTGGTCAATTGGGAGGTCCTTTTCTTTTAAAAAAGAGAGAGAGGAGAGTCAGAGAAACAAGGGAAAAGCTTGCGAACCAACATTGTTCAGGAGCTACACAATTCTCCAGTGGCAGTAATAGTAGATGATTCTGATGCCTGAAAGGTAGAGGAGGAATGGTAGACCCAATATTAAAATAGTTGCTGGTTGGGTGTTTTCTGCTCTTTTCAGAAAGGGACATCATGTTGAGAAATGGGGTTCATAAGACATGCCACCATCAAGAATATACAGGGACTGAACTCATGTGGCATGTTCAAATAAAGCCAAACAAAGCACAATATGAAATGAGTTTAGCCTTTTCCAATCTGGATGCTTTCCAAATGTATAGTCCAATTCTTAGCATGATCCATGCTGGCAGAAACATCCTGCCAAATGAAGTCCCCACAATTGTGGATTGCTCAAAATGAGAAAGCTAGATTCATATATTCAGCCATACTTTCTTCACCTTTCTTTAGAGTCCAAGGAATCACAGAGCCCCTGTTCCATTCTTCTCTTTCCCATTAGTTTCACTCTTCCTTTTGTTGTCCTTCTCAAACAACTTTCAAATGAGAGCATTTGATTAATACCACAACCAGTAGTGTTGCAATTTTCACCATAGCAGGTTGTTCTTTTAGTTTATGTGCATTTTAGATTCCATGTCATAATTTGGAAAGGATGTTTGGATTCCAACAAATGAACTCTGAGTATGTACAGTAAACATTAGCAGGGATTCTAATGTTTTGGCTGATTTGTGCTGAACATTATGATGAATCCATTGCTAGATCCATCATCTCCAGCATTATGAATCTATCCACCAAACAGCTTGATAATGACAGGTCTTGCTAAATAAAGAGAAAGAGGAAAGCAAATGGAATTCACAATTCAAGGACCACAGATTGAGATAGATTTCCCTTGTGTCCTGTAAGCCTGAAAGACAATAACAGAATCTGCTCAGCTTTAAAGCTGGGATTAATTTCTGTATGACAGCAATTAAAAGAGGAATAGAGATGAGATGGAAATTAACAAATCTGTCTTTGTTGCTAAGATTCCATCCGGAACAGATCTGAGAGTGGTCCATCTCAAGTGTGAAAGACTAGGGGAAAGTTGTCTAAGAAGATGCTTATTGGATGATGCATCAGAAGGAGATAATCTTTCTCTTTAGGTGGCAAAGCACACATGGTTGCAGGTTCAAAATAATTCCTTGCGGTGTAAATTTCTACCCCCCAAAAATGCCCATCTCGCAATGGATGAGGTGTATCACAGATAGAAATCAATTCACAGACAACTTAGCTTCTCAAATGCCATCTAGTGATCAACCTTTGAAAGGTTTCAGACCTTTGCTTGAAACAGTACTTCCATGTTCTCTAAGTGGGAACGCTGGCATCCGAGATAGGATGGCACATTCTGAAACAATATATAAAAGAAGGTATTTCATAAGTTTCTTTCAAACCATTTGTTCAGTGGGTCACAAAGGTAGGTCTGTAAGTTGAGAGAAAGTAGCTTTTTTGTTGTCTGCACTCAAGACCAGTCCTGTCTTGGACTTTCTCCAAGACAAGAAGAGTCAAAAGACTGAGAAATTCACAGGGTCAGATGCAGCTGAAATTTGTGTCCAGGAAAGTGATTCTTTATCTCTGGTAATGTATTCATTGTTACTCAGTTGTCTTTTAAAGTCAGAGCGAGAACTCTGTTTGCTGCATTTCCTGGATATCAGCTGATTTGTTATTCAGGATCATGCTGATATTATTTTTTGAATCTATTGAAGTTATAACTGCAAAAGGGTGCTTCAGATCGATCTTCTGCATTATGTTTTATAATAACGGATGATATATGCTGTTATGACCAGCAGTTACAACAATAAACTCTACATGCACAGTATGTGAATTTAGCTTTTTCCCCATCTGCAATAACAAGGGTATAGTTTGGGAGAGTACAACCTTGCCTTATGGAGGTTGACATAAAAATTGCAACAAAAGAATGTTCTTGAAGTGACATATGAAACTCTCATAGAAGTGTGGCATCTTTGGTCCTCTCTGAGTTTGGTTGTTTTCTTGCAGATGTTTCACTACCAAAACAGCACTGATGATGTTCCCTATTTGGGTAATGAAACATCTGCAAGAAAAAAACAAGCTCAGAGAGCACCAAGGACCCCACAGTTCAACCCTGAGTTGCAAATATTCTCATAGAAATGTTTGTTGCTGGCAATAGTCTTAAGCATTCCATCACTTTGTTATGTGTTTCAGCTTCTGAGCTGGAATCTTGTGTGTTTACACAACAGCTTAGTCAACAATTGTTGGCTAACGGTGAACTGAAAAACCATATCATCTTCAACTTGAAAAAAAAGTTCCATCCTCAACTTGTCTCTTCTTCTTGTCCCCAAATGAGGAGTCTTCAAAGACTGAACCCTCCAAGATCATAAGAGAGCAGAGACCTATTTACAGAACCAGCTAAAGACAGAACTCTGTACACTGGGGTGGCATCCCACAGAGATGTGATAACAGAGGGGACAAACATTGCTACAGGATCCTGAGCATGAAAAGGGAAGGGGGATAAAACACAAGGAGTGCTCTAACATACACAAACATGCATCTGCATCTATTAACATTTCCAGTGTAAATTTAATTCTCTGCAAGCATTCCTTCCTAAACAGAGGCCCGGTATGGTGTGCAGAACCTCTTGTTAAGACTCATATATGCCATCTCTCCAGCATGTCCTCCAGGGGAATCTTCAAACAGATTCCATAATCTCACTGGTAAATGGCTCTTTTTCAAAAACCTATTTACATGCTGCTACTATCAAAAAATAAATGTTTCTCTTCCTCTCTCTCCTTGTTGTTTCTCCTCCTGGTTCTAACACCTCTTAACTCTAATCTTGCTTGAAGAACTGGGGAAAGATTTCATGAGAAGGCATAAAAGCTAGCCAATTTATTTTTCTGCCCTACACCCCAATTTCAATTATTCATGAAATAATTTGTGTCCGCCATGTCTTTCAAAAGAGAACGTCCCCAACATTGTTATAGGTGAAAGATGATGTGCTTCTCCTTTTTTAATCATCCCTCCAGGATGGACAAAGATATAAAGGTCCTTTCCTTCATTGTAGTGTCCTCGGAAGGGCAATCATAACATTCTTTAACCAGGAGAAGGAACTGGATAAATATATCCAATGTGCCAGATGGAACTCTAACTATGAGTATGCTGGAGAGCCTCATGGAAACTCCTTGTTAATTTGGGAGGATTACAGAGCCTCTTGTTTTTTTAAAAAGTAATTTTACTTTAAATATTGCAAAATATTGTAATCATGGAGGGGGATGAGACAATTGAGAGAGTAGTATGAAGGAAGGATTCATCCCAGGAGCTAGGCATATCCCCAGGGCAAGACAATTAAGACAAGCACCGTAAGATCTACAGTTCAGATCCTTCTAAGAGATATTGAATGGGAAAAGTGCTCATCTTTGGCAGCATCAGACAAGTATTATTCTCTCTTTTGGCAAACTTGGTTCTGGACAAAAGGTAGGAAGGAGTCAAGTGAATGAAACCAGAAGTCTTTGTTATTCAACTGCCAAAGAAAGAATTGTTTTTCAAATGAACATTTGAACTTCAGGCTTTCCAGGTCAAGTCCCTGGTCTTAACTGTACCCTTACTGTGGCTCTTACATTCTTTTTTTTTAATAAAATATCTCTCCACCCCCATTAAAGGAAGAACGAGAGGATCAAGGGAGGTCAGTAGAAATTCAGCATTTGATAAAGATTGTGTAAGTTTGCAAGAACTTGTTCAGCTGAAGCCTAACTGAAAAGCTGTAACATGCAAAACTGATACTATGACAAACACACACTCTATTTTTAATACTTTCTCTCCCCACACTTCCCTGAGTTTTACAGTCAGTCAAAATAAATCTGTTTAGCCTGGTCTGCTCATCCTAACAACGGCTTGATCCATTTCTGATTTTATCTCAGAGGTCATACTGGTGAGTGGAAGAATGCAATCATTACCCATTAACAGGTGAATCAATTAATCAAAATACTTTCTGATTACTCTCATTATCCAGTAATTGTATTATCCCACTCAATGGTGCAATGCAAAGCAAGAACCCAGGAGAGGACAAAATAGCCTTTCTGATCTTTGCTGCCACTACATGAATTCATCACCTTTCCTGCAGCTTCTTGGCATTAGTACAATAGCACAAAATAATGAAAAAAAGCTCCAATCCAGAGTTTATTCGGTGAAGACTAGCTTGGGGAATGTGCTTGGTTACAACAACTATTTAAGTATGTCAGGGAATTTTTGAGATTTTCTTGAAGATCAAATGTGGTTCAGAAGCTTACAACCCCAGTGCAAGATGTCCAAGTTCTATCCTTGATGGAAAAGCAATGGTTTTGATTCTGAACTCCAAACTGCAAAATTGCTTTCTTAAGGATGGATGGTAGAGAGTGTACTACTGTATGTAAAGCAAGAAAATAGCTTGAAGATAAAGAAGAGGAAGAGAAGAGCCTGAAAACAAAATAGAATTGATCTATAATAGTAGCTAAAATAAAGCTGTGATGTGCCTAAGTCCCCAATATTAGAAAATATTTAAAGATCACCAGTTTTGCATATTTATTTTATTTGCCTTTTCTTCCTGATGGCTGCCTTAGGAAGGCTGATTGTCAGGAATGCAGGACAGAGAACTTAACCTCAATAAAATAAAATCCCTTCTTTCTCTTTTTCAAATGATCTAGGAAGCCTTTATAATTTTGCGTGCCATTTGACATCGCTGTGGTTTCACCTTTCTACTTTTCCACCACATTTTCATTACCTCCCTAGGCAGTCTTAGCTGAGACTCTGGAAAGTGAAAAGATGAAGCTCAATTCCAATCATCAAACTAGAAACAAACAAAGTGAACCACTGTAGCAAGGATGTCAGAATGAGTTCAATGAGATAATTACACCCACAGCATTTCAGCCTTTCCAAAGAGCTCCATAAATAAGAGGATTCTTAGAACTAAAATTGTATTTTGTAGCTTAATTCTTCCTTGCATTTTGCTGGACACTAACCTCAAGGTGAAGCCTGTGGGGCAAAAGAGGCCATATCCTGACACGTTTCTCCATTGTGATTAAAGACTAATCTGATATGATCATATCAGATTCCTAATTGCTTCCTTTTTCTTTTTCTTCTAACCAGCTCTTCATCTGTCTACAGATGACCTCTCATTCCGATTTCATTTTCACAGTTCCTTCCACCCTGACTCCATAAACTATCTGGGCCAACACAGGTAATTGCTTTTAGATGGCCATAATTAAGAAGTAATTAGCACATATTTCCATTGCAGCTTACACCTTGGTCTTCTTTAAGTGAGGAAATTCAAAATTAAGGGACTATCCATTGGAAGAGTAGTTCATACGTAGATGTGTTCTCAAGAGCTTTTTCGCAGATGGTGATGACCTTATCCTGTTTATTCAAATCCTTCATATGGTGTTTTTCCCTTGCAATTTCTATTGTTTCAAACTCCTTTGAAACTCCAAAGAATTTCAGCACAAAGTAGGATGCCGTTTCCACAATTTCAAGGTGACTTGGAACTAAGTCAAAGAGTCTTATCCAATTGTCAGTGGTAATAGTCTCACCTCACCCCCAATCCTCCTGCTCAGAGCAACAAGATAGTTACACTGTGTGTAGGATGTTTGCCTGTTTTATTTATACTTCTGTTTGTTTTTATTTATTAAATAGACAGGTGGCCACCCAACTTGCACATGGTAAATTTCAGTTGTTGCTTTTAACTGGTTGTTTTATTGTATACCATCAAGAGTTACATTTGTGAGGCAAGTGGTTATATAAATCTGATAAACAGATATATTTTATTTACTTATTTTCAAAAAAGGGTGGAAGTACTGATTTGAACAGAATTGGTTCTGACATTGAAGTAAATCTGGTACTTTAAAATCAGTTCAGAGATCTGGTGGATTTTCAGGTTGGAGGCTAAGAAAAACTAATAAGCTCCAAGTCACCGAGCATGGTTTATGACTGAGTGGTTCCTTAAACCTAGATTTCCCTAGTACAACATCGTAGCCACCATTCTACACTACCTTTTAATATTCAATTAAACTGAACTAATTCTTCAGGCCAAACCAAAATTTAAATCAAGTCAACTCTATCAATCAACTTGCTTATTGGAATCACAGCATAAATATCTCACCCACCCTTTGTTCTCTTTTTAAATGCAAACTGTCTCAGTTATAGGAAGAAATATTGGAACTTAGCAGATGAAAACAAGTGTGGGAGAGGAGTTTAACCTTTGAATCTGCATTTCAGGTTTAGAAATTAAATTGGGCTTCATATTTTCATGGAAGGTTTTGTTTTACAAGACTTAGCAAGACCTTCAATTAGTGTCTCTCCAGAGTTGGCTGAGATTTCCAGACAGCAGCAACCAAAAGCAAGGATGCCTTGACTAGTCTTTCAAAGACAGGTTTGTAAAGATGGTTAACTAGTCTTAATTAAACCTTTGCACTGCCAAGAGAGGCAAGGAATGGATCCAACAACAACTTCTGGTCTGAGGCTGTGCAAATGACTTCAGAGCATCAATAATGCGTAATTATCAAAATGTTCTCACACAAATTGGAAATGCCAAAGTATCAGAGGCTTTATGATTTAAACAAGGTTCTTCCTCCCACTCCCACTTTTGCAACAAGATACATGTATTCTTTATTGCTTCGATGAAGAGGTGTGGGGTTAATGAAGAGGACAGGTCTATGACGAGATTTTTCTCTTCTCCTGCAATTGATTGGGTTGTAGTTCAGAGATTCTCCTCATGGTATGAACAGTTCTGAAACAGGAATCTCTCATAGTATTTGGATGTCTGTGGAGGGGTGTCCCAACATGCAAACACTTTATTGCAACAACAACAACAAAAGTAAAGGTTTCCCTTGCTAGACATGTCCAACTTTAGGGGGTGGTGCTCATCTCCATTTCCTAGCCAAAGAGCCAGGATTATCCCAAGACACTTCCATGGGAATGTGACTGGCATGACTATACACCGAGGTACATGGAACACTGTTACCTTCTCACCAGTTTATCTGCGTATCTACTTGCATTTTTACATGCTTTTGAACTTCTAGGTTGGCAGAAGCTGGGGGAAATAATGGGAGCTCACCCTATTATGCGGCAGTGCCTGGGTCTCAAACTTTGGCTACTGACCTTCCAGCTGACTAGCCCAGCATCTTAACTGCTCAGCCACTGCACCCCTTCCTCTTACAGCAAAAGCAGAACTTTAATTTGGTCCCCACAGTGTGTGAAGTTTGCACAATATCTAACTTTCTATTCAAATCATGCAGCTTCCTACACATTCTATTTTGAATTTCCTTCTTTCTAAGGTTTCTATTGTCATCTACTGATGAAGTTGTAGATAGAATAAGCTCAAGCATAGGAAAAAATTGATATAATTGTAAGATTGCATTGATTTTCTTTATGTTTCTTTGTATGGCCCATGGATTTAATCTCCACACAAAGGCAGGCAGAAATTCAAAGTTTGATTTGAAAAAAATCACATTAAAGATTTAAGGAAATTCATTGATACTCAGTTTGGGTGGTTTATTCATGGGGGATTTGAGTAGTATGAAGACTCATTGTTAGCATAGTCCTGCCAAAGTGCAGGGAATTTAATCCCTCACAACCATTTGGCTAGTCTAAGCAGCCCTGAAGATGAACCAGCAATACTGTAAAGAAGAATTGCCTTACTGTAAGAGAACAGGACATTTAAATTGCTACAGAGAAAAGACAGCAGACCTCTGATCCTTCAACAGGGTCTAGCCCAGCATTTGTCTATACATTTAAAAAAATCTGCACCAGAAATAGATTTGAAAAGCAAGCAATAAAATGGGCTTGATTTTATCTGAGCAGCACATTCTTCATCCAGATTGATTGTACAGTCTTGCCAGGATCTGTTTTTGGATTTTAAGGGATGTGCAAGTGTACAGAAACCCTTAAAGAACCAAATAGGAACTTAAAACAGTCTCATGGCTCTCTGATCATGTCCTTATTCTGAAATATTTTTCTTTAGTTCAACCTCTACCATTTAAATACAAAAGAAGAAGGAAAGAATAGAGGAGAAAGTATCCAAAATGTCCATTAAGAAGAGAAAGGAATATATTGGTTTCTTTCTAAAGTTGGTAAGTGGTTATGCCAAGCAGCGCTAAGGATCAGAAATGAATTTGAAATTTAAGAGAAGAGATCCACCTACATTAAAAGACACCCTCAAATTACTTTCTCCCTCCAATCACCAATGTTCATGCAAAATTATGTCTTTTATCACCCTTCTCTATTTCTCATGTCAGCAGCCACCATGGCCACATGTCACTTGCATGGCAGAAGGGAAAGTGTGCAGCTGAATCAGTTGCTCTGACAGCAGAGCACCTGGTACACAGATTGACCTTGCTGGTAAGCCACACTTCATACAGAACCATAATGAAAACAGAACAAGCTAATCAATTTGGAAGGGGGCCCACTAGGTCTCACCTCACTCAGGCTGGCTGGCCACTTATCATTCATGGAGCATCGCGAGCTTTCCATAGAAAGCTGCCCTTGCCTCAAAAACTCTGACTTCTCTTACATAACCCAGCAGGCAATTGAGAGGATCCGTCAGCCAAAAATACAGGCAGGATGAGAAGCTGGCTAGGTGCCTACTCCATACTGTTATTATTTTATGTTTTAAAATATCTTTCTTTCTCCTCCCCTTTGTAGGTGTGCTGGATCCTGCCTGTGTAAGAGGACATATGAAGATGCGGTGAAAGACTGCCTTGTGCCTGTTGTGTTTTCAAGAAGGTGTGCTTCCCTCCTCTGAAGAGGAGTGGTTGTTCATTACATTCTGTAATTGTCAGGCCCTAAGAACCAAGTGGAGCTACTCAAAAGTAGTTTCCTTTATTGTTCCTCACCGATAGACAGAATCTTGCCACACTAAAGTGATTTGCATAACTACAGACACACTCTAAGAAAAGCTGGACCCTATTTCTGCTGACCAAAATTTCCAAGGTCTGCTGCCTCTTTGCTTTCTGGAAAGCAGCCCCTCCCTTCTGGCAATCCAGACTACATCCATTACAGTAACTTCAGACTTATTTTGGTCCAGATGTGAACAAAGGCATCCTAACAAACCGTAATCTAATTTACTTCTTTGGGCATCTCTGCTTAGGGGAAGACATCTGTTGGATTTTAGGACCTAAAGTTTCAGATTAGTATGTGGTGTGACTCTAGCCTACACTTTGTGCCTGGATGACAATTCAGACTCAGCCACTGTAGTTCATAAATCATGGTTTATCTTTTTTTAAAAGAGGAAGACACTGCTCCTACATATTTCTTTGGCTTTATTATTTCTTCTGAGGAGGAGTTCAAATTTCCTTCTGGTATGACAATATATAAGGAAATTTAGTGGATAACCTGAGAATTTGTTCAATTCATCTTAAAAAATAAAAAAGTATGAGATTCTCCATTTGGCTATAAGCTATGTGCAGCTGCATAAGGCTTATTTGCGAGTAAACTTATTAGATCCTTTCACGTCGGGAGGGGGGGAGAGAGAGAAAGGAAATACTGTTTCTCTGCCTAGCCGTTTTCACTTCTTTCTTGTCTGATCTTCTCCTGTAGAAAGAAAAATCTATATCAGAGCCTTTTGCTGACAAGTCCTTCTTTGTATGCGAGGCACAACACCTATTTTTCAAGATAACCTTTATTTCATGTAGCAAGTGTTAGCTCAACTGAAAAAAAAGAGAGAGGGAAAGTGAGATAACTCCTTCACCTGTAGAACATTATTGGAATTTTGCTCTCCCCCATTTCCAAGCTTACAGTTCCCCCCACCCCCAGGGATGAGTTGAGCAGTGCAAGAGAATAGCAAAAGAGCAGACAACTGAATCACATCTCATGCAGGTTTTTACTTCCTTGCTCCAATTTCAGCCAATCTTTTCTTTTTCACCCTTTATTTGTCCCAGTCATTGTAACTTTTCAGTAACATCTGCCTATTTCTTTCTCTTCTAAAGTATATCAAGGTGGCTACTAGGTTTCCCCTAGTTGCATTCTGATCCTCTGGTTTGCTTTTTTTTTTAAAAAAAGCTTCTAAATATGGAGTTTTGCACATTACACTCTATAGAGTTTATAATATATAAATATGCATAGATAACAAGTGTAGTATAATTCAGTTATAATTCAGGATTGAACTGTGGAGTCCTTGGGGCTCTCTGAGCTTTTGTCTGCAGACGTTTTCATTGCCAAACCAGGTAACATCATCAGTGCTAGAGGGGAGTGAGGTTTGCTCTCCTAACAGGTATAGGAAAGATGGCCATATTAGTACATGATATTAAGCCAGAATTCTGGAAAAAATAGAAGTTCCTCCAGGCAGGAATTGCTAAACCAGAAGTTGACAATCTGAACCTGCAGGGCTATTCTGAAGGCTCTCTGAGTGGTTTTTAGTGACCTCTAAAAGCAGATTAGTCATGTTTAATGTGATGGAATGGGGGCTGGGAATTAATAAATAGATGACCAGTGTGTAATCACATTGATAGTACTGAATGTTAATGAAATTACTATGTAAGGAAAATGAAAGCAAAAATAGTTTTTATCCAGTTTCTGTCTTTTTGGTGGTCACAGCCCTTCCCATTCAAAGGTCACCTGCAGCCCTCAGTTGCACATCTTTGACTTAAGCAAACTACAGAAGCTCTCAGTCCAAAAATTGTCATTCCTGGCTGTTCTCTTTCTTATCAGTCTAGGATTCAGAAACCAAGAGCAAACCTGAGGTTTCTGACCCTACTTTGCCAGGGAAGAGTTCTGAATGGTATCTCACATTAAAGAAACCGTGGAAGGAACTTCAGTGATTTGTTGGCTGTTATGATTCAGCAATATGCAGAGACATATTGTTTGGGCACAGTAAAAAAGGTGTGCTTAACTCAGCCATTGAAATAAATGTGCAGTTCTTAACTCTGATTAGGCTATGCCCTGAGGGTTTTACTGATCACCGTGCCTATTGGAAAAAAATCAGCTAATATTATATCCATTTCTAGGCCAAGTCTGGAGCGGTCTCATTTTCATACAGTGTCTATCTTCAATGAAAGCCGACATCTACACATCAGAAAATGTGACAACAAGTGTATTCTTGGGCCTGTTTTTCAGTGAGTATATAGAGAAGACAAACAAAACCAACTTTGGTCAAGTTCTGCAAGACGCAAGTCTAGAAGAAAGAAAGTTCTGCATCTCAAAAGGACAACTTCTGGTAGCTGGGGAAGCTGAGAAGGGATGTGGAACTCACCCAGGATCTGATTTGAATTGTTAATTTAATTTGACAAGTCAAGTCCATTCAGTCAAAACAATCAGGCAGCATAAACAGAAGTATATCAAATTCTTGATGAGAGGATAATGGATGTTATTTGATGCATCAAATTAAGCTGGCAATTCACTTTGGAGATTTGATTTAAAGGTTGATTCAATAGAATTGCTATCAAAGATCATAAAACTGAAGCCTAATTCTTCATGCACAATGGCTTTTGGGGGCAGGGATATAAAAGTTTGTTTATGCTTTAGCAAATATTGATATCTTTTCTAACCTCTTATTAGAAAAATAGTATCCATTTGATTATATTCAGATCACTACTTTGATAATAAGATTGTTTTAGTGGTTGAGTTTAAACAACATACGATGCCAAGCTACTTCTCAGATAAACTCAACCAATTCTGGTTTCTTTGGCAAATCATATTTATGCAAACCATGGTCTCACTTGAGCAGTGTTAAATATCAGATGTCAGTAGAGAGGAGAAAGGAGAATTAAATGCCTGGAATTCTAGAAAAAATGAAGGCCTTGGACAACTCTGACTTGTTCCATCAGTTACTTCCAACGGAAGATCCCATGCACCATTCCACAGAGAATTGGGATTTAAACAATAATTGAAATGAGAATTAATGATCTGTTAGGAATTTATTAACAGCAGACTGTTTTTTTTCATTGCAGTGTGTTTAAGGCAGAACTGGGTGGGGCAGGGGTTCCTATGCCGTGTTAACCCAGGGGATTCTTTAATACTGAGTTTGCAATTTCATGATGTCTGGAAGAGGCCAGTTAGGAGAAAATATTCCAGGCCTGTTGGTGTCACTCTGAAGATCTAACATCTCTGGAAGTCACTCTGTAAATGCTTGTGCTGCACCATAAATTACTGAGTAGTTATTCCTTCGTTATTCAGCCATTAACAGTGTCATTAGTTCCACTTAATGTCAACTCTTGCCAATGCATCTTCTCTTAAGTATGAATATTATAGTTGGATTTAGAAACGGGATGGGGAGAGGAATGGGGGAGGGAAGGATTTTACCCATGTTTTTGCCAAACTCTACCTTGAAATTGCTCAAACTTTTCTCTCCCTCCCCATTCCCCCAGAAAAGGCTTCTGTTTTTATTCCTCATTCTCAGAGCAATTGAGAAGGTGTTTTATGTTTCTTCTGCTGATGTGTTTGAAGTTCATCTCATCAGCCTTTGGAGGTGGTCAATGGTATTTGGCCCAGTGTTGGAGGTGTAATAGGAGATTACAAAAAAGTTTTGCAGCTGACTTGGTTATGACTCTTCCAGGAACATTATCGGTATGTTTAAGGTTTCAAAACATAATGAATAACAATTCAGTATTGTTTCTCCATTTTATTTCTCCCCAAATGTTGTTCTTGCCTTTGTACATGACATCAGTATTGGTGTGCCTGTCATTAATACAGTTCATCCTCAACTTTGATGCATTTGTGCAAGACAGAGATGAAATGAGTGGAAAGCAGATTTTGTTTCATGCCTGTAGAGATTCAATTTGGTCTGAGAAAGAAGAAAAGGTATCCTACTGGAAACCAACTGGGAGAACAGGAGTAAGGCAAGGCCTATCTTCTATTAATGATTTGATTTCATGCTGAGGCTCCAACAAAGCGGACTGATGCTAGTGAAGACAGCATGTTTTTTTTTAAAAAAAGAAAAATCAACAAGACCTAGAAAAAGAAATTACCCAAGGGAGCAGTGTGTACGCATAAAGCTGAGAGAAATATTAGAGAATGAGAGATATTAAACCACAGCAGGTGAGTTTAGAAATGTTATTTGAAGAGGAGTTTTAATCTGGAAGGGAAACAGCAAGGAAGAACTGGGATTGCAATGATTTGCTGGTGTTTGAGAACCCCCACAAAGCCCTACCTGTTTGGGGCATGTGCCACTTCAGCTTGCAGATGATAACCCATCAATTGAAGAGTCCTCGACTTCTATTTTTGAAAAATTATTTCCATGTAGAAAGAAAGATTGAAGACAAAGAGGTCTCAGGAAGAGTTGAGCTGAAATTTATTTTCAGCATTAAAAAAAAGTCAATGTGTTGGAAAAGAAATGGCCCTCACACAGGATTCATTGAAGTGTCTTGAACAATCCTCCACTTATTTAAACACAGAATAGCAGAAAGCTGTGCATGAAAGTCTTATACTTCAAGGTTTAGTCCACTCTCCAGCCCTCTGCAGCCACCCTGGCTGTTCATAATTCCTTTCAATCCAAAGGGAGATCCCATATTGCATGATGACATTCAAGGAAGTTGCAAAGGAAGAAAAAGATTTATTATGTGGAAGAAGAACATCTTATGTTCTCAGCCTTCAGAAATGGATACCTATAACCAAAGACACTTGGGAAAAATATCTCCCATTTAAGAAATCTAAATTTTAAGGAAAGTGTTTATTTCCTTGTCTTCTCCAAGACATATTGGTTTTCTGTCTGCAAAATTTAAATATGTATTTCTGCATGAACAGATGAAATATAGTCAACAGATTTTCTGGCTGATCAAGAGTATTTTATTTCCAGAATTAAGAAAAAATATGTCATTAGATATAAATTTGCTTTTAAATATAAGGTTCTGGGCAACTGCATTGCATAAGTTTATCTTTCCTGGACAGTTAATATTTCCTTTAAATTGAGTTCTGCTCATGCTAACCAAAGGGTCCTGTCCATACCATTTTCAGAGAAGGAAGGAAGGAAGGAAGGAAGGAAGGAAGGAAGGAAGGAAGGAAGGAAGGAAGGAAGGAAGGAAGGAAG